>SCHK01033479.1:7503-19360 GCA_004124795.1 Poropuntius huangchuchieni
TATTTTTAAGTGTGAGAAAATTCATCATAACTTACTTTTGACAAGGCAGTGCTGCATTTAGCCTTTGCAGAGTTTGGACTTGATGAGAGAGAATTCTTATGACTAATCTTCAATCAGTTTAATCTGGAAAAATCAAGGCAAAGCAGGTTGATTTGTAGGGCGCTAGTGAAACACTTCTGTCAAATCACCATTAATTCAAGCTGCTCTCAAGATGAGGAAGCAGAACACATGGCACAACATCCCTGAGCTGCTGCTATTTATTTATTTGCATTGTTTAAACACACCACAATGATGCTTATAATGAATCTATATCATTCCAGACACACTCTGGGGTGAATTCACTAAACAGTATTTCAACGCAAATAGAGTTCATGTCATGATATGCATGAAAACGATTTTCCTGCAGCAATTATTGTGGCGCATCTATCCACCTTATTTCGTAATGTGGAAGTAAGCTATTTTCTCTGAATGAGCTAGACTTTCAATTCATTTGCCGCTATGGGTAAATAACTAGGAGAATAACAAGATGCAGTATAGTAAAACTATATGTGCTACAAACCAATGTGTCTATGATTACATTCATAAATTAGAATATCGAGCAGCATAACAGACTGGTTTTTGTACAGCTAAAATAACTTTAAGCAGATGACACCGGAAGAAATGGCAGCATCCGCTCTAAAAAAGAAATGATTGCGTACATAAAAAATAATAATCGGTTACACTTTAAGTTGAGGTGTCATTGTCGCAGTGTAATTATACATTGAAGTACTGAGTAATATTAATTAACTACATGTATTTACTGTATGGTTAAGGTCAGGGTTAGGTTTAGGGTTACTTGCAATGTATTTATGCATTATTTATCGTTATTATAGTAGTAAGTACATGTAACGTGTGTAACAAGGACACCGTAAAATAAAGTGTTACCTAATCATCAAATACTTATTCATGCCTCTAACAAAAACTATTCCGATGTCTGGATCACAGCACTGTAACAATGTACAACTTTGCCATTAAAGACGACACACTGACTTAAAAAAAAAAAAAATTTAGTTTGAAGTCGACACTCTGTTCAGCATCTGCACAGAGTGACACAAATTCACAACTTCATTTTTCGCAGTCTGCTGAGCACCGATAGCCCTTTTCACTTGTCTATCTTCTTCACCTTCCATCTCTTTATTTACCCTTCTCTTTATTCAATAACGGCATGAATGTCATCTCCCAGCCTGTCAACCTCCCTCTCTCCTATTCTCACAAACACTCTTTCAGTTTTAACATCTCTTCTCCATTTTCTCCAGCTGCGAGAACAATAAGATATTACAGGTCCATTGGGTTTCACCCGTACCAAAGGAAGAAATCAGGTACGTGTGGCCTTCTCCGAGGGGAAGCCCTCCTGTGGCTCGGCAATGACCTGCGAGATGGTGCCAGCATTACAAAGTCACGGCGAACACCTTCCTGCTTTTGCCTGTACTGAGTCATGACATTCTGACGAGCGACGCCAGGGGGGAACAAACAAGAGTGTGTTGCCAATTCATTCATCAAATGTGGTTTACCCCTGTGGACTTGAGCGCATATGTGTGTGTGTCTGCCTTTCTACGCCCTTCAGGCACACCAAACTACTTACTGCCTCCTCGTGAATTTGATGCAAAAATGTGTGCAGTAAAGTGAGACAGTGCAGGTGAGTGTGTGTCCTCTACTTCACTTGGTTTAGCTCGGAGAGGGCAGCGGCGGACGATAACACCAAAATGACTTCACTTTCTCTTGTGCGTGTGCGCTGAAAGGTCTGTCACACCTCCAGCACGGTGAGTGACATCAGAAAATGTTTGCTAACTGTAGGAGCTTTGTCCTCGTCTCACTTCAACATCTGTCTGCTGACACAAACAACAAAGAAAGTCACGCATGTCACTTTAGATCACATCATAACAAAGAAGTTGTTTTTCTCTATAGTGAGAAATTTGAAAATGGTTTCTCAGATGCACTTAAATCAGGCTGCATTGTGACCTTTAAAATCCGGTATTAATCAGGCTATAAGAAACCGATTTAGCCAAATTACTATTAGCCAATAATTGTAAAGCTGAACTGAGAGCCTATTTTAAGAGGAAATACACCTCGGGTGCTAAAACCGTCATTATTTTTATTCTTTGTTATTACACATAATCATTCTAAAACACGCCATCATTTTACTGAATACAAAAATGTGTCTCATAAATGTTTCTGCTTTACAAATATGAGTTAATTACACATCCATATAGCCTCGAGCAATGCAACTGTTTTAGCGAAGCCAAATGAAACCAATGCAAAAACAACTTACAGGAGAACAGTCAAGTGGACAGGATTTAAATGGAGAAATGAATAGCTTATTATTTTCAAAACAAGCTGGAATGATGCCATTGCTGATCCGATAACCTCGCCGTATGGCTTGACCCACTGTCTACAGCCATTCTGTCTCGTACGTCTTCACTGATGAACCAACATTATGTTAATCTGTGTGTGAAAGAACAGACAGTAAAGTGAAGGACCAGCTGCTCAGGTTTGAAGTCCACTGTGAAATCTTGAGAACTACACAGCTAGTTATTTTAAAGTTTGAGAGAGTTTGCACAATGGAAAAGTTCCAGTAAATCTGTTCTGTAAATCTGCCTGTAAATCTGACTGAGCCATTGTATTTCCCAAAATGCTAAAGCAGCACTAGCTTCATGTCAACAGTGCAGGCATCAGTGATTTCTACTCCATTCTTATATTAGATCTCAACCGTCTCAAGTCACATGGTCCGTCTACTGAGATTGAGAAGTTTCTTTCACATCAAAAGCACCAGATTCAAACGTATATTTATCCCAGGCCTCATCCTCTTGAAATTTGCTATTCAGTGATTTTAATCACTGTCCCACATTTATAAGCACACTGGCTGTTTACACTTACCAACTACATAGTAACATAACCTGCCAAAGTTTGCTAGATATGCTCAATAATGCAAGTTAACTAACAGAAAACACATGACCTCATTAGTAGTTTCACGTCCTTCAAAAATCATTCAGATATGCTGATTAATGGTCAAGAAACATTATTATAACATTATTATTATTATAAATGTTAAAATGGCTGCTTGATTCTTGTTGTTGTTGTTTTTTGTTTTTTGTTTTGTTTTGTTTTTTATGGAAAGCAAGATACTTTTTTTCAGAATTCTTTAATGCATAGAAAATTCAAAAGAACACCATTTATGTGAAATTCATCTTTTCCATTACACAAATGAATTGTTTTTAAAATACATATGATATTGAAGTAGAAAAGATACTTTACACAATAATAAGAATGAATTGTAGTGTATATATATATATACGTGTGTGTGTGTGTGTGTGTGTGTGTGTGTGTGTGTGTGTGCGTGAACAACATTAGTGATGTATAAATGTTTATGAAACCTCAGACTTAGATGCTCTAAATACATCCATCATGTACATTATTTACTTCCATAAAAGCATAGTTTACCCATATATACAAGAATGTACATGCAATTGTCACACATAAATGCCTATGAATACTTATCTGATCAATGGGAAACCATGTGGGAGCATCACAATACATAGAATATGCAGATATAGTCCCTAGATTTACACAAGAAGGAAAATCAGGCTTTTTAACATGCTGCAAAAAAGAGAGGAAACAACAGAGCAGCAGTTCTGTGGGTAAAACATCAAGATTTTTGAGAGAGGTGGCTCAAATCACCCATTACCAAGCATGTGTTGAGTCTTGAAGTGGATGGGCAACAGCTGCAGAAGACCACTCCAGGTTTCACACCTGTCAGATACTAACAGGAAGATAGGCACATGAGCACCGAAACTAGACAGCTGACGACTAAAAAAACCTTGACTAGGCCAATACTTGATTTTTGCTGCGACACACAAATAGTAGGAAGTAAACAACATGAATCCATGGATCCGGCTTGCCTCAAGTCAGTGGTACAACGATAGCTATACTGTATTGCTGTGCATCTTTTTATGACCAGTTGATTTACTTTCCGCCATCTGCTTTCAAAATAATCCACTTGATATTACAGTTATTTTACAGGTATGAAGTGTTTCCTATAATGCAAATCAGTGTGTCTAAATCTCACTTAGCCATGATAAAATCCCTGTAATGTATGGCCTCAAGGTACTTATGATAATGTGCTAAAAGAAACCAATGTTCAATAAATAGTTCAATTTATTAATAGCAATAATCAATAATCAAGTATAATAATCAAGTAATATTGTGTATTTGCTAATTAACTGATGTGTGGTCACAGGTAGCTATATATATAAAATTTTATTTTGAACGTGTTTCATATCTAATTGAGTTGGAATTATCCATTACATACTACTGACATCAGAACATTTTAATTTCCTCAGAATTTCCACCAGCAATGCCCGTACAGATAATTTTATTTTATTGTTGGATTCGTACAGTCTTCTGCTTGCATGGCAATTTTATAGCACGACATTGTTACTTACATAAGTAATTATTATTATTATTAGGGGTTGTCTTGAGTGCCTTCGGCGTCTCCAAGGGAACAGGAATGCACGCGGTTATTGTGTATCATGTCCTGTCTCTTTACTGCACCCTCTCTCAGTACAGTCATAATCTCATTGTCTCACTATTGAACCTCTCAACATGTCACTCTTCCACCGCTTGCAGACATGTAGTGTCTCAGTGTGTGTGAGCGGTGTTTATCGTGGCTTGAGCTCTCTATTCAGTTTCCTGTCATGTCCACCGTCCACCGTGTGCATAATGAGCTGGCTGTTAGCCAATCACGTCTTTGATGCGGCACACTTATGCAGAATACAAACATCCCCCGTTGAGAAAGTTACTAATTAATTCATTTACAATGTAAGTTAATGCATTGGCCATAGGACATTTCATTTTCTCTACAGGACTTATATCACAGATTTTCAATAAACGTTTTCATTTCTTTGCTATTTAAACGCTTGCGTTGCTGGTTCTGAGTCTTTGCGGTGGTGAAAGTGTGTGTTGTCATCGCCCTCTGGTGGACATTTGCGGTACTAACGCAGACTCTAATCTAAGGTATACACGTCTAATGTAAGATCTGTGCTGTTATAGCATGTGCTTTTCACAAATAAATGTTTTGTTTTGTAACTGAAATGAAAGCCAGGACAATATAACACTTGATTAAACACTTCGCTTAAAATGCAAATACGGTTTAGCCTACTTAGGATCCTTCAAGCCCATATCTTCTCTTCTGTAAAAAACGAAATGTTAATTGTTTCGACAAATGTGAATGAGAACCAGAACTGGCAAGGTCCAAAAAAAAAACAAAATATACCCCAAAGGCAGCATAAAAATATCAAAATGTCAATTAGGCTAGTTTACATTCATAGTCTTATGAATCCATTCGATAGCTCTTATTTATATCCACATTGTAAATCGGACGAACCTGTTCATTGAAAATAGCCGTTCAAGAGTCGTTCAGGTATCTGACTCTACTTCTTTGAAAAACTGTCTTGGAGAGCTGGGGCAGATGTTATGACTTTAAGTTAATGTGGTTTATATTTCAGGCAGTTCGTTACACAACGTTTTCATATGGCTACAAAAGACTTGGGATACTGCCATTTTTACTTTAATGGTTCTTTTGTCATTTTGGAACTTGAAAGCCCCAGAGCTCAGCATGAGATGATAAGTAAATAATGACAGAAGTTTCATTTTTAAACATTTTTAAACTTTCCTTATTCACACTATTAGTAGTATAACCAGTGGGAGAGAGGATGCAGTCTCTAAACACCATTTTATTGTATCTCCATAAAACACATAGCCATTTAGAGTTCTGCTTTTACAGTTTTATGTTATTTTATTATTTGAAAACGGCTAAAGACCGCCACATAAAACTACATCCAATGTATTTTTGTGGGAAATCTAAAGGTTCAGTTCAGTAGCTACTGCTCTGGACAGCTTCAAACTTTGTGTTTCTCATCATCTGGTTACTATTTCTTTCCTTCAGGCTTTCCTCTTCCTCACCATCTACTCTACCCGTCCATCAGCCCATCCCTGTTCTATCACACGCATACACACTTGCAGAAATACATCTGCAGGGTGTGTGTGAGTTATGGTGCTCTCTCCCCCAGCGCTGTTATGCCTTGACACGGATGGCCACTTCCTCCCATCATGCATTGTTTTGTGTTGAGCCTGTGGGCAGAACGTCCTGCCTCAGTATGAATGGGTCCAATCTCTCAATACTCACCGCTTTAGTCTCTCTCCCTCTTTTTGTCTCTCTCTTTCTCTGTCCCACTGATTGATGCCACACTATTCGGGCAAATTGCCTGCACACATCTTACCCGACCGGTCTGGCAAGATCGTGTGTTTGCGCGAGTGTGCGAAGGGCTGAAGGAGAGAAAAAGAGAGAAGAGCTTCACGAAGGTACAGCCAGCATGACAATGCAATCTGGCCTGAGGCGGAGAGAGATAGACCGGACGGACGGATGGACAGAGAGAGAGAGAGAAATGATAGGAAAGATCCATTGCGTTCTTCTTAATGTACTTGGCATCAGAGGATGCCGAGACCCGTGCCAATAAGAACTGATTGAATCAGAAGAAGAAGGTGAAGGAATATCACCCCGCCTGTGTCCATTTATGTGGATGTTTTCAGTGCGACAGAGTCCTGACAGTGAAAGAAAGAGATAAAGAAAGTTGAAATGTGTGTGCATATAGGATTTGGACCCTCTGCTCTACAGATTCAAGGGGTCTGGTTAGCGCTCGGCAAGTGTGTGCGTGCGTGTGCAGGATTTGGGCTCTTCTCTGTACAGAATGAGCAATCCGTCTTGCTGGTGCTGAGGAAGCATTCCCATAATCCCACTGCTCAACTTCAAAAAGCTTTGTAAAAGACTACACAGCACCCTGCACCACAGTAAAACCCTCCCTGTCTTTATTCTCTCTCCTTCTCTTTCTGGTGCTTTTTTCTTCTCCTTCATAGCTTCAGTCATCTCTGCCCCGTCTGACATCTCCTGCATTCCAATCTCTCTTCTCAATGCACTTCTCATCAATATTATATCACTTTCTCTCTTTCTCTTGCTCACTTTGACCATCTATTTCTCCCTCTGCACTCTTCTTCTCCTGACCCATCGCTCTTTGCTACGTTGAGCAGGTGCTATAGGATTTTTTTCTTTATGTACCGCTAACACTTATGTGACCCGCAGAGTGAGGGGGATGGAGAAGAGTGCAACCACGGGGCAACAGAAGGATGAGTGCCCTAATCAAGGGCACAATGACAGGGGTCAGAGGAGGTGGCCCAAGTGGGATTTGAACCTGCTTCCTCCTGCTTTCTTCCACCGAACCGCTTATTGTGTTATTTTCCAGTCGTCTGGTTTTCTAAAGAAGCCGGCGAGTGCTAAATGGGAGAGAAGACCTAGCTGTTTGGTGTGTATTTCAGCTGCCTTCTAAAGAGATATGCGTGCTGTAGCGAGCGAGGAATGTGCACACGTGTGTGTGCTCAATCGCCATTTGACCCGCTGCTCTTTCTGTGTTTTACAAGTACAGAACTTCAGCGAAACTCCATGTAGTTGTGAAGAGTAGTAGACAAGCGATGCCAAAGCATTATAAACGGCAGGGCCTATAACAAAGACAGACCCTTCGATGATCGGTGTAGGCCTGTCCTTTTCAATTAGCCCTTCTTTTGTTTCTTTCTCTCTCTTTCAGCAGGAGGCTCAGGAATATTGAGTGAAGCCCAACCCCTGCTTCAAATATTGATACCGTTCTTACCAGGCCTCAATGCCCTTCCTACATGACCGGCTTCTAAAACAGAAAGGAAAAAGTGTTTGTTTGCAGCTCTGTGATCATTACCGCTGAAAGTGGTGTGTGTGTGTGTGTGTGTGATATTCTAAACTCGGCATCTGACACTTTGCATCAACTTCATGTTTTTATTCCTCCCTCCCAAATACATATTCCATTTCCTCCAATTTACCACAATATCACAGATTTCCCCTCATACTGGCCTTTTCCACCGTGACCACTATAAATGCAATTTACATCAAATGTCTCTAGTTTCTTCTTTAAAGGGGTCATATTATGCCCTTTTACAAAGTCTTGATTTCATTTTTGGGGCGTACTAGAATAGATTTTTCACGCTCGGTTGTTCCAAAAACACATTATTTTTCACATATTTTACATTATTGCCACACCTCTCTTCCCAGTCTGTCTCCAATGATCTGTTTAGTTCCTGTTTTGATTAAACTCCTCCTTCCAAAATACAAAATGTGCTCTGATTGGTTAGCTGGCCCAGTGCATTGTGATTGACATGCACTGAAATGGCTTGCTATGATCAGAGCTATTTTTGACAAGGTAAAAAGGATGTTGTTTTACACTACCATTGAGAAAGTTTAATCAAAGTGTGTGGTAGACTTCATTAAGACCCTAAAGAATCATATCAGCTTGTGGGAAATGGGCATCTGATGACCCCTTTAAAGAGAATATTCTCTTTTAGAGTGGACTTTCAGCTTTTTAACCTTGCAGATCTTTTTATGCTTGAACAGCAACGTTGCTCACTAACTAAAGTTGAAAAAATGAAAAAACACAATAGGACCCCTGTAAGTGGTTGTGTCTAGAAGGTAATCCTTCGTTATGCAAAACTGTCATGTATGTTCGTTGTTATGCTTCGGTTGTGTTTCTTACTCACATTAATCAAAAATAAATGATATGTAAAAAAGTGTTCCTGTTCTTGCTTAAACAGTTAAGCATGACACTAGCAACACTAAGATCAAGACTTTGATTTCCAAGGAACGCATGAACTGATCAAATCCGCTTTAATTCAGTGAAAGTCACCTTAGACACAATTCTCTGCCAAATGCATAAATAACCAAATTCAGACTTGCAGTTTGAATTGAATGTGCGGGTATGAAAAGACAGTGTAATGCAAACTAATGGTTAAAAAACATGTCTGTCTAAAAACATTTTACTAAGCTTACACTGGAATGTCTATGTTTTAATGTTCATAGAGGATAATCCTCTGCCTTAAAGGGTTAGTTCCAACAAAAATTATATTATAATTTACCCATACCCTGACCTTTTCTGAATATAAAAGAAGATATATTTTGAAGAATGTTTGTAAGAATTTCAGTTACTGGAAAAAAAAAGAAGTAGCGACATGAAGGTGAGTGATAATGGCATAATTTTTATTTTTTATTTTTAGGTGAGTTTTTTAACTGAAGAACTGAGAGAACAGCAGCCCATTAGACAAGCTCTTTAGATGCTTTTTAGAGCCATTCCTACCTCCACTGCACTCACTACTGTATCTTCCTCAGCTTTTCTTTATCCACTTCCAATGCACCTGTTCACCCTGAGTTGTTTATGAAATGTTTATGGTTTCTATAAGTACTCAACATGTTAGAACTGCAGTACTCTTAGATACCAAGCAAACCAGGTAAAATTGTAAAACTGTGGTACATAGAACTGCTCCTCATGTAAAAGACCAAAACACTTAAAATGGTTTACACACACACACAACCCTAAAGGTAAAAAAACACATGAAATATTTACTCATTTAATAGCCTGTCGACATTGTCATTCCTTTAAAGCATGACATTTGTTTGCCGTTCCATCTTCCTCTCACTCACTTTCTCGCACACGCTTTTGCTGAAATGAATTATTGATTTTAGTTTTAAGTTGGTCTTCCTTTTTGTTTCCGTTCTGAATATGAATACATATCACTGTTTTTTACTGTTTCACTCTCAAAGCTATCTTTTTTAAAGAGTGCAAATCCATGAGCATATGTGATCGTCTCCTGAGCCTCAAAATGCAGCCTCAGCATCCAGCCATTGATTTTGTTTCATCTTATTGAGTTTCTCCTTTCCCCTCCCCCTGTCGCTCTTATATTGTATCACTCTCACCTCTCTCCATCTCTTCCATTGAGACAAAACACTTACAAACGCAAGTTACTAATAAACTTCACTTTATTTATTGTTTTCAGAATTTCAGTGTATTAAAAGACACTAGAAATACAGTAGAAACTGAACCCTGATTTTGAGCTGAGGTGAAAGGGGGATGATAAAAAATAAATAAAGGTCGTCCTTGGGTCTGCATGCGATAACGTGTCGTGTCTGATTCACAAACAACTGACTCTTATAAACTAGTTTTTAGTGAAACAAAACAGTGAATTCCAATTTACAGACAAATGAATCTTATGAACTGGTTCTTTTTAGCCAATCAAAAACATACAGAATCGCCAATAAAGTTATTCTAAAGTGTTTATAGTGTTTTTAATCTTTAATAATCATATCCGTAATACCAGTAGTTACGTTTATGCAGAAACCTTTAGTTTTTTTGTTTAATTGAATATTATTTCTGTTAAATAAATAGAATTTGAACTGAATAGTTTGTGCTGGTGTTAATTTCTAAAATTAACAATTTTATATTGTACCATAATGGAAGGTTCTCAGTATAATTTGCAGTAATAGCTGAGATCTGGAATCAACTCAAGTTGAGAAATGTGAATCGATACTCTGTCCTAACAGCAAGTAGATAGAGAAATTAAATTAGTGTGAATTTGTCATAGTAAGAAAGTACTGCAACAGACAACATCATTTCAATAATTTTGGTCATCCCTTGTCATGGCATGACATCACATTCAGTACTGGTATTAGACTGAATCATCATCATAATAATAATAATAAAGCCACAATCATCATAAGATCATGTAGCTCTCCTTCAAGAGAGAGAGAGACAAAAGAGAACTACTGCAGTCTCTCTCTCTCTAAAGATATCTTGACGCAGACTCTCTCCTCATTGCTCGCTGCTGCTGAATTATCTGTGTGCCACAGGAAGACCCTAATATCTTCACATACAGATCGATTCATCCCCGCGTGAAAAAGAGAAAGCTATAGAGGAAACAGAATAGCCACCCGATCTTCCCCTGCTTGTTTATACCGCAGCTTCCAGAGTGAATTGAATTCCTGAACACAGGCGGTCATCCGTTATTGAGATTACCTGATTCTGAGATTCAGAGTTTCCTGCCTGTGATTCACAGCATCTTCCTGCCTGTCTGCTCCCCGCTGCTCGGCTTCCTCAACATTTCCATGGGCTCATCGTCTCATTCCAGAAGGTTTCACAGGGCTCAGACTTACACAGCTCATTTGAACTCTAGTACAGATGCTGCCAGGCCACTTCATCCTCCCAGATGATGCTGAGATACTCTCTCAAAGTCTATACAAACAGATGTGAAGACATATTCTGTCATTCTTGGCAGGAAAGTCATGTGATTTCATGCAAGTTATTTTGAAGAAGGGAGGAGTGGTCTACAAGGAGTCCAGACTAAACTGAAAGCCCTTTAAGTGTTGAGATGCTTAAAACGAGAGTGTGAGAACAGTATATATGTGACTGGCCCCACACTGTAAGAAAGCTCTGTAAAAATAGGTCACAATGTACTGTGTTAATATAAAGGCCTATGATTAGGCATTGTGTTACATTGTGTTGTGTTTTAGGTAGTCCATAAACTTAACAAATAATGTCCTGGCAAAAAAAATGAACAATACTTTTTCTGATTTTACTGTTTTTTTTTTTGGGGGGGGGGGGGGGGGGGGTTTGTCATCATACAGCGCACACATGCTGGGACCGAAGTATAAATGAGGCAGAAGGTTTAAAAGGCCAGTTTTTTGTTCCATTCAGAATTTAACTGAGAATTCCTTTGAAGGAATATTTCCCAAAAAAATGAAAAATTGCTGAAAACTTACCCTCAGGTCATCCAAAATGTAAATGAGTATGTTTCTCATTTTAATTTCACATTCGCAGAAATTTAACATTACATCACTTACCAATGAAGCCTCCTCAGGGAATGGGTGCCCTCAGTTCAAACAGCTGATAAAAAAAAAAAAACACATCACAATAAGCTAAAA
>SCHK01033479.1:20098-31555 GCA_004124795.1 Poropuntius huangchuchieni
GTTGGGTGAACATTATTTACCTTATTGCTAAATACCAACTCAGCTCCTAAATTTGAAGTGAATTTGTATTGAGTTAGCAACAGAACGAAGTTCAAATTTGAATACATGGAAGAAAGGATAATTAATTGAAATGCACTGAAATTCATACAGCTGTAATTTTTAAACAGAAAAGCAAAAGATCCTTGCAATTGAAAGCTTTGGGGGAGGGGGGTTACAAAGCTTTGAAGTATGAAGGCTTATGGGTCAAACATAGAAAAAACATTCACGCACTAGTTTCTCAAAGACAATGGTATTTTATAATTACCATTGGAAACTGTACTGAAAGTCTTGTTTGATGAATGGATATCAAATTCAAAGTTATTCATATTATTCTTTTTTTGTTAAATAATGTGATGTTGTTACATGTTTTATATATTCAGTATTAATTTGATATGTCCTTGCTCTATTAGGACCTTCTGTTTAAAGCTGAGAACACATGAAGAGTTCAATTGCAAAAACTGATAACAATTAACAATTCTCAAAAATCATGTTTTTTTTTATTATTGTGCGTTCCAATTAATCTCAGTCAAACTGCAGTTGAGTTATTTTGACTAGGTTAACAATAACTTTATAAAAACAGCAACTAATACAATAAAACACAATAAAAACATGATAACATAATAAAAAACATGCTTTTTGAACAATATTTATTTATTTATTTGCAAATAAACTCTTCACATATAGAAAGTGATTTATATAAAATAATATGCCTTAAGTCTATTAAATAAAAAGTGTATTCAATTCAATAATAAAAAGCCCAAAAGGTAATTTTTGTTCTGGTCTCTGCTGTCTCACAGAGCTGTATTATAACTCTCATGCCCAAATACTCTAATTTCAGCACCACGGACAGAGTTCCATTCAATTACTCTGTGTCTGTGCTGCTGGAGGCGTTCTTTAAAATGGCTTAACACAGCTTATTTCTTCCCATTTCTTTTAGCTGTTGTGAGCACAATCAGCAAAGTAAAGCAGCTGCCATGTCAGCCCAACCCTGAACTCGCTATAGGAATCCCTTATTTTAGTTGAATAAGTCCAAAGATACGGCATTTCCTCCTGGGTTTCTGAGTCATTCACCAATTTCACACATGCTAAATATGTGTATATTAAAAAACTGGAATAATTGCGATTCGAAACAACAAATGCATTTAAAATCTTTGCTGGAACTTGATGAAACTAGAAGCACTCGGTATTTTGCATGTGTTACCCAATAAACCTCTGCATAGTCGATAGTGCATTGAGAAACAACTACACCACACTCTTTTACCTTATTTATTTGAGACACAACACTTGCTCACGGTCAAAACCCAGACAAACAGCACCCTAAATGTAAGTTTATTACCTATGAATCCTCTTTGAAATCGCAATTAGGCTTTGATAGTCTGGCTAGAACAACGGTGTAGATTTGATGCGCTGGAAGGCTAACAAACGTAATGGACTTTAAAATCGACGGAGCGCACAGAATCACCCATTAATGGGATGCTTTGCTTTCCCTGCCCAATTTTTTTTTTTAGCATAAAGGTCAACTTGAAATGTCAACAGAACATTGTAAATAAGATACTCTTTCATTTTGCACATAAACACATACATCCAAATGCTGGAGCTGTGAAGACGGAAGGCGCTCAAATGGGAACAGTGCAAAGAAATAAGCACAACGGGTACTGAGAGGACTGGGATTGAATTCTCATTCAAAAAAAACTCCTCTTCTCAGTTACGTTTAACGGTGACTCTGTTGCAATTCACTATGTAGGCAGAGAGAGATATATTCATGGTATTTCTGCATCACAGACCAAATATGAAATTCAGTAGAGTTCACCTTGCCTTCAAAAAGAAACCGTTCTCCCTCAAGAACACACACCCACACATACACACATCACACTTACGGCCTATAAGAAAAGTTTACCCGCACAAGCCAGAGAACAGAACGAAATACTGACATAAAGAGATGGCAGCTGCACAGAGAGAAAATGTGCCAGCGCAAAACGAAGCACGACAAATGGAGGAAAGGAATTCTCTGGAAGAAACGTGAGAACAGAGGGGAGGGAAGTTGGAGGAGTGAAGGGTAGAAGAGCCCCTCGGGCAAGCTCACAGTTTCTGCCACTTTTAATTTGCTTGTCTAATTGTGCAATAACTGGCCTCATCTTCCAAAATCCTCCTTGAAATGTAGGCCTCCAATCACACCAGGCCAACCGCCTAGCGTCCGCTGACAAATTCAGCCTGACTGTTGGCGGGGACCAAATTGATCGCAGCAAGGAAGCTACTAAAAAGCCTCCATTAAGGCTAGGAGAGTGTTTATAAAGAGACTCATTCAATAATCACCATGCGTCTGCCTCGCTGGCTGCGTCTGCACTTTTCTTCACTTGAAAATACATTAAAAGGGTCCAGATGTTTTATAGACATGGATTTATTTTTGTTTGTTTGCAAAGAAAGAAAGAAAGAAAGAAAGACAGAAAAAAGGAAATATACACAATATTAAAATATATGATTAAAACTACTGCTCAGCCAAACCAAATGCAACCAAATCTTTCTTTGTTTAAACAATAAGCAACCATCATATGAAGGCAATTCAATCTGATGCATGTCCTTACAAAAAAAAAAGGAGAATTGAGTTTGATTAATTTGTTTTTCATTCAGTTAATTACTTTGTTTTATGTTTATATGTAAGATCACATTTCTTCTTCATAGGTTTTATGGACATCTAAAATAATTGAAGGCAGTAAAAAAAGAATGAAGAATCTAAGAATCTGGCAACATTTTATTTTAATGTCACCTTTTTATATGTATAAACTAACATCATGTAAATGAAAAACATTATTATAAGCACTAAACCTTATCCTAAACCTATATTAAGTACACATTGTTAAATAATAGTATTTTTTCTGTAATTACATTGTGACAAGGGCACATTAAAAAAGTGTGAACGGTTGTTATTTTCCTCACAGTTTTAAAAAGACTTTTCTTCTTAGTAAATTATTTCTTGTAGTGACAGTTAAAGGGTTAAAAGGCAAATGACTGTTGACTGTAAGAGGACAGTGGAAGTAAGCTATACAGAGGGAGGGAGGCTTTGCTTTTTTTAAAGGAAAGAAGAGAGTATTTAAGTGGCAGCTGTGAACACATGTCAAAAGAAATTTGGGTCAGTCTCTCTTCAGCTTGCAGAGATATCATTTCAGTCTCTATCGCTTTCACACATTCAAACGCACACGCGCACAGACGCTTAAGGCTCCCTAAGGCCTGTTTTGAGATAAATAACTTGACCCACAGTTTGTGCTTGCATTGTTGAAATATGTATTATACAATACGATGCTATATGCAAACACAATACTAACTTCTTCAAACAACCCTACCTCACTCGCACCCATTCCCCTTAATGTTTTTGTTTAGTATGAATATGAAAGACAGATGTACATGAATCAAATGAAGGCAAGACACTACAGGTTAACAGGGTAAAGATTTAAACTAACAAGATATCATTATACGTCCCTAGATGATTAATCACAGTACAATAACACAAGTTTTCGTTATGTTTAAATATGCAAATTATGCATTGTTTAATTAAATATGCACTTATTTGCATGTGAATACACTGGATAAAGCCAGGCTGAACATTCTTGTTTCATGTTGCTGAAATATTAGAGTTGGATCTCTCTTTTTACTCCATTAATCAGAAGATACTTTCAAAAACCTGGAAAAAAAAATACATTTAACTATGTTTTTAGGAATAAAATGTAANAACTCTTGTTTCATGTTGCTGACATATTAGAGTTGGATCTCTCTTTTTACTCCATTAATTAGAAGATACTTTCAAAAAAATACATTTAACTATGTTTTTAGGAATAAAATGTAACATAAATCAGCCAAATGATATATTAACAAACCTCTCCCTGTTGAAACCTTCATAATATATACAAACTGGAAAGTGTAATGTATGCAACTGCTACAGATTTCTGGCTCAGTGCAGTTGGGGGAAAAAAACTCATTTTAAGAAAATGGCTTTTAGGATATTCTACACATGCAAATAGATTTTTTTTTTTTTTAAAAGTGTAGAATATACACTTAAATGTATGGATGTTTTATTCTACAGGACAAGCAATAGTTTTGGGAGTATTGTCTTGCCTTAAACAGATGAGAATTTTTTCTCTGTTTGAACAGACTGTCCTGGTTCAATCTGTGTTCTGGCACAGAGCTCAAGATGGCTGACGCAAACTGACACATGACTGGATGGCAGAGGTGACAAGAAAGGAGCAAAAAAAGAACAAGCCAAAGAGAGAGAGTGTGTGATTGAGTTTTTTGCGGGAAATTAAGTAAACACAGCCTGTGGCAAATGAGAGATGGTACACAGACCCCAGAGAATGGATGTGTTTGAATTTTAGAGATGGAGGCAGTGGGTGCATTTGATGTCAGGAAAAAAAAAACTAAAAAAATGACACTGTCATGTGTCATAATTCGATGTGACATGTGGGTCTTTGTGAGAGAGTGGATGTCAGTGGACATAAGAGTGTGTATGAAAATGCACACGCCCCTTTCCATATTCCATACAGAAACAGCCCTGCGGTCCTCCAGCTGATACATCTCTCATCACTTTCTCAGTCAACTGTGTCAACATGTCCATGATATAGCACAAAAGGAAGTCAACCAAAATAAAATTCTGGCATCATTTATAGCACCTCCCCTCATGTCGTTCTAAAAACTTTCTTTGTTCTTTGAAACACAAAAGATATGTTGAAGAATGTTGGCAAACAAACAGTTGGTTGCCACTGACTTCCACTGAATGGACAAAAAACACTGAAAATATTATCTTTTATGTTCCAAAGAAGAATTAAATCACACAGGTTTGGAATGAAATGAGGGTGAGTAAATGATGACAGAATTTAAATTGTTGGTTAAACTATCATTCAAATCTTTTTTAAACGAACAGTTCACCCAAAAATTAGATTTTAACAATACATTCAATTATTCACTGTTAATCTTCACTACAGCAAACAGATCACTGAGTCAACGGAAACGAAAATTAGGATTTTGTGAACAAATCAAACAGACCAAATCATATGAACTTGATCAACAGATTCATTCAAAAGATTTGACTAATTCACATACTTTCCTGTGAATGCGCCATTTGCCCAAATTTTCAGTGAATAACGACATATTTTGATGGCAAATCTTCTAAGGCTTCAGACCTGTATACACCAAAGATAAGCGTAGTCTTTAATATTTGAAAAATAATTCTAATTCTGAGAATAGAGATGTTCACACCACAACAGTTTTTTTTTTTGACACGTAGTCGCCAAATTAGTCTAAAGTGGACTATCAAAATAACGTGTTATCTTACCTGCTTTTTTTCCCCATAATTTTCTTTATTGCCGTTTCTACCTGACTCTTGCCTTCAAATGCATGCATGTTACCACACATCTCTCCATTAACATCCTCAGTCATTCTTTTGGCTCTATATTGAAGAATTGGGAAGCTAAAAGCAGTCTGTCTGAGTGAGTCTGTGGAGTGATGCTTTAGAGTAAATACAAATCAATACTGCCGTACTAACTCAATTTCCTGTTAGCGTGAGGCTACATACAGCGTTTCACTGAATTAAAGAGAGTCAGACAGGATGTGCAATTGTATCTAACGTAATATAATTGCGGTGAATATGGAAAGCCTGTCTGCTTATTTGAGCATGTAGCAAAAGATGCTACGTGGCGAATGGAGATGATAGACTGTGACTAGCATTGTATTGAGACCATTAGGTTTTAGAAGCTTCTTTTGATTGAATCTATTTCGTGTCCCTGAAAAACAAGCATGTGGTTCATTCCTGACAAACGGGGAAAAACGAGAGATAAAGTGAGGCTTGTATCTGATGTAACATTGTGCTTAATGGTTTCAGCAGAAGCGTGTTGAACTCCACGGCACTTGTCTGTGTGTTTGTTCATTTCAAGCTATTCATCCAGTTCACCCTGTTCCATGTTCTTCATCTGTAACCTCTCAACATCTCTTCTTCCTCTACTGCATATAGAAAATGGTTTTTGTATTGTAATTAGACAGCAATTTGTGAGCACAGAGTTGCTCTGCACACAAGTATGAGCTAATCTCAGTAATTAATCCTCATTTACTTAGTTCCTCGGTAGAGACCGTCACCTCTGCTTTCTGCATATTCTCTCTCTCTCTCTCTAAATTAATCTATCATTGTAATCATATTTGCTTTTTGGACAAGAATAACTTGTTTTCACTCCTTTGTTTAGCAGTTAAGTGCATTCTCCAATGAGTGCCTCATTGTCAAAATCATTACACTGTAATGAAACTTTTGCTTGCTAAAAATTTACATGGATATATACATCTAACATGCAGTTGGTCCTCTGTGTGCTGCCAAAACACCACTGACTTGACGAGGCATGGACCCCCTGAAGGTGTCTTGTGGTCTTGACGCCAAGACGTTACCAACCAATCCTTCAAGTCCTGTAGGTTGCGAGGTGGCCAGCGTGCATCAAACTTTTATATCCAGCCAACACAGTCCCGCGACAATTCGTACGTATTTTATGAGGTTGCTAATTCGGCAAATTATTTGAGTGATGAGTAGGTTTAGGGGCGGGGTTAGGTGTACGTCATTCATACGAATTGTGCAACTTGTAAAAAAGTTAGCAAAAATCATATGAATTTGTACGAATTAGCCACCTCGTAAAATATGTATGAACTGCCGTGAGATTGGGCTGGTCCAGCGCATCCCAAAAGATGCTGAATTGGATTGAAATCTGGCAATTTGGAGGCCAAGGAAACACCTTGAACTCTACATTCCTCAAATCATTCCTGAACAATGTGCGCAGTGTGGCAGGGTGCATCTGAAAGATGCCAATTCCATCAGGAAACACTATTGTCATCACTATTGTGAATGTGTCAAATTTATGTCCATGTGAATGGCCGGACCCAGAGTTTCCCAGCACAGCCCAAAGCATCAAACTGGGACATGTGCCACAGTAGACTTTCTTTTGGCTTAGACCGGAAGGGCCAGCCTTCGTTACCTTCTCCAGTTTGTAGTCTGTCTTTCCTCAAGCCACTGTTAGTAAATTCTCATCACTGTTCACTGGGAGCAACCCACAAGACTTGATGTTTCAGAGTTTCAACCCTAACTGACCACCTAAACCAGCTAATTAAGGTCTTCAGACTCAGTAGAAACTTCCATAAAAGTGCGTCAGAGCTGGTTGGAGCTAAACTCAGAACATGGACAGCCCTGCTATCTATATCAATTTGTAATTGTATGTTTTGTTTTATAGTCCAAAAAGGACTGATTTTCAAAATGGTTTTTAACACCACCAATGCCAAAGTAATACCAGAAAGTAATACCAGAGAAATAACACCAAAGTAATACCAGAAAGACATCAGTCATGGAATGTTATAGCGAGTTTGTTGATAAATACCAGCTACGTTTGAATGTACAACCTTGTAATCACGTCACAGGTCATTAAGCCATCAATGTCCCGATGTTTCGTCGTTAAAGACACTTAGTAGAATTTATTTTCACAATATATTGCATCATGTCATAGGGAATTAGGGAACGGAATGAGACGGAGCCGAAGTGTGTGTCTGCACCGACCGATACATGCCACCCTCTTTCACCAAACAATAAGGAAAAGCATGGCAACACAGAGGACAAAGCCTGGTTGATTGCTCTTTGTGGTGTGGAGCGCACTCCGTTTTTCAACCCCACGAAAGCTACAGACTTAAAGCTGATGTGACAAATTACAGAGGCAGTCTCACAATGCCTTCCATTCTCAAGCCCTTCCAGATATGAGAAATGGTCGTACCACATCTCTTTCTGTAGCGGGTATCTGTTTGCCTCAGCTTTCGTCCTGTTTCATTTATTCAAAGTATTTACTGTCTGAGGAAACGAGAGCTGTGGTGAGGTCTGGACTGACATGGGCAGCCATGTGTAAACAGAATCCTTCATTAAGATAAAACGCAAGAGGCAGGTCTGATAAATGCAGCAGATAAATGGCTGTGGATATTTGTCTTGGCCGTGGAAAGCGAGGTTTCATCATGGCAGCACTTGCTGGTTTCTAAGACTTGCTCTTTTCTTTTTCTGCGTAGCTTTCTTGACTCCTTGTTTAGATTCTTTTGGATGTTTTCATCTGCCTTCTTCAATTGAAACTTCTTTAATCAGTGAAGGAATAGTTCATATTTTGAGAGGATCATTCTTCAAAATACCTTCTTCTGGAACTCGTTTAACTTTTTGCCATCGCAACTAATGCCATGTTTTCGCATCTCTCACTGTTGTCATGTAGACCAACAGTGTGTTGACCCTTACTGGGTTGGTTTCCTCTATTCATTTATTATTTAAAGCCCATTCTAGTGGACATCTGTCCATGCCATGTCCATACAGGAAATGAAGACAGAGAAATCAGGCGCAAGTCATAGGAGTTTAAAGATATCACCAGACACCCTCGTGATGGGACCACAGCATCAATTATTCACCATCTTCCAGTATTTCATCACCCAATCAACAGCTACGATGAATTTTTATCCAGCCTTCTATTCTTCAAAACTGCAAACATATGCAGGAAAACAAGCAGGCGAGCCACTACCGTCCCAGTTTGTCTATGACCTGAATCGCCTGTCTGCATAAACACTAGTGGATGATGCTAATTAAGACGGGAGAGAAAGTCTTATTAGTATGAAAACCGAGACAGAAAAAGTTTTGAAAATAGCAGAAATGTGACTGCATAACAGTGGAGGTTAGTAAAAGTCAGCCAGTACTCAGTAAGATGTCTGAAAGATTTTTTTTCCATAAAATAGACTGCAGTTTGAATAGTCGACTCCCTAAAGAGACTGAATGAGGGGTGTTTAAGCCCTCAGCCAAAAGCAACTTTGGTTTCAAATGAAAAAAACAGAAGGTTTTGGTCACTGCGACCTGAAATCAATTTGATCTTAAAAATAGCAATGTTTCTGAGTGGCTTTCAATCATGAATGACAAAAAAAAAAAACTGCTGTGACTCAGTCTTTAGTGGAACTGGGTGGATGGACGGGGAGACTGAAAGACAGAGAGAGCGAGCGAGTGAGTGAGTGAGTAAGGGAGTAAAGAGATGATAAATGCTCTGACAAATTAGGTTAAAGTATTAGTCTGGCTTGCGCTGGATGTAGCACTGGCAGCATAAATATGACAGAATGGACGCAGCCAAAGTTTGTTATCGAAATGCAAGTACAGGGCAGCACTGATGCAGTCAGTGACAAATTGATGTCAGAGGCTAGCATAATAAAAATCATTTACCGTTGCCGTAGTTACCCAACCCTCAGTCATGCATGCCACAATAACACTAATAACTGAACGGCAAGGTTAAATAGACATGTGCACGCACATGCATTGGTTCGTGTAGATTAAACCAATATATTTTGGACAATATTTTTATGTTTCAGTGTTATATAAATTAATTTTTCCCTTTTATAATACGGTTATTTTTTTATCTCTAAATAGGCCTCTTGTTTTTGATTACATCTTTTTCTCTCTAATTTTCTCACTTACTCGCAGTGTTGAAGGCATCTGCCTTTTTGAGCGATTTCAGCATGTGGGTGCTGATATTATCTCCCATCAGCCCTACATTGTCTTTCAGCTGCTAATTAGCCACCATTGTAGTTTTGTGGCCAATCAGAGATCTTGCTGTCCGACGAGAGTTGCTTTATTTACATCAGATAAAAGGCATAATGGGATGGGATGGATTGTGGCGATGCACATTATGATCCAAAATCTGAGCTCCTGTGCCAACTGAACAACTGGTGCAATACCATTAGGGTTATTAATTTTGATAAGATAAGCCTTGTAATGATTCATAACCCCCTAAATCTCATCTCATCCGTGAATAATTTAGAGGGAATATCGGTTTATTATCTGTTAGTAGTACACATATGTTCCCTTGCTTTCATTATGCTCTGACTCTCTTGATTAGGTATAGCGTATAACGTAACAATGGGTATTTAACCTCTGAGGCCTGCGGAAGGCGCTGGAGAACACAGGCAGCCGGTGTGAATAACACGGTAAATTGCCGCAACGGTCTGTAATCGAAGTGCACAAACAAACAGGCTGTGATGAATGCAATTTTCATAATTTTCAGATAAGATTGCCGTCTTTTATTCACTAGCGTTCTGTATCGCTAAAATGATTGTCTGCGGAGATCTGCTTTTCCAGTCCTCATGGTAATTTTGCCCCCTCGTCTGTTTGCTAGCAGGCAGCAATATGGCTGCGGCCAATTGGAGTGGCCAATATCCACATGAAGATCTGTGTCTTTGTTTATGCTGTGGGCACAATTGTCTTAGTTTGATTTCATCGGAGTGGACGTTCATTAGTGGGAGGACAGCAGACTCGCATACGCATTGTTGAACAATCAGGAAAAAGTTAGCGCCTGTAATTACAGACTGGAAGAGAAAATCTAATCTTCTTTGAAATAAGACTAAGATAAGAAAGTTGAAAATGTTTTCATTTAGAGTTAAAACAGCAATATTCTTACGATATAAAACACTGTTTTCTGTTTACATATCTATTCAAATGTCATTTATTACTGAGATGGCAAATCTGAATAAAGTCAGAATTACAAGAAAAATATTTTGAGACATCGTTACACTGTGAGATATGAAGTTGCAGCTGGCAGATATAAAGTCACAGTTATGAGAAATTGTCATAAAATTGCAGTTACCTTTATATTTTGGATACTCTGAAGCACAAATGGATATACTGTGTGTATACTATATGTACAACATACAACAGAATTTAAATCACTTAGAGCTGTTTTAATAAGTATATTATAGTTCAGCAATGCACTGCAAAAACAAAAGTAAGAGGTCAGGAAAAAGCGACATTGTAATGCCTCACCAGTTATTTAACACTCTCACTACAAAAAGCACACTATCATTTATTTAATTAAGCTCTTAAGTCCATCATTTGAATAGTTTAACATTAATTGTCCCACAAGAGCCACTCGGTGCCTGCGGTGTGCCTAGCCACACTGTCCCACCTTTCCTATTTTGTTGCGCAAATTAAAAACCTAACTTGCTTTATTGACTGTTGTAATCTCTCCGGACTGCTCAGTGTTTACTGACTAATAGCATGAGGGGAAGGTTATGCATTAGTGATGAAATCTGAAAGCACGGTGGTTGAGAGTCTTCGGCGATGCTTGCTTTTCAGTCTTAACAGTGAATAGACTTTGTACTGATAAAACAAAAGCCTGAGAGAAATAACAGACTATAGGGACACGCTGCATCTTTTATGAGCAAATGTTTGTGTCATATTAGCTTAATCTCTTTTTTAAATGGATTTTGGGGAGGTGATTTTGCCTGGCGTGACTATTATTTTATTTTGGCCGGTCCAAAGTTAGTAGGACGAGCGTAAAAGCAAACATTTGCTAGTAAAAAAAAAAAAAAAAAAAAAAAAAAGGCTGTTAATGCACTTAATCAAAGAAA
>SCHK01033729.1:0-10241 GCA_004124795.1 Poropuntius huangchuchieni
AGCTTATGAATGCAATGCAGCTGCTGTTGAAGTTTGATAATAATTATTATAGTAATAATAATTAATTATAATAATTATTAAGTAATTATAAAAAAGTCTTTAACAATATATATTTTAAAAAAAAAATCTCCAGGAAATTGTGTCCTTTGATGCAAAAGTTCATTTTTGACCCTGCACATTTATTTTGCTTTTAGTTCTTTTTAGGTATATCTACTGTTCCTCTTCCATTACTTTGAATAAGCAGCTCTCTATTTCCGGTCAGGGATCGAATAAGGAAATGGACACCAACACCAACCTAACGTCTATCTCCTCTCTCATTCAGCAGCTGCCAGGAAAGGCAAATAATAAGGAAGGAGATCGTTGTCTATAATTAATGAAAGGCCTCCAATCAATCTACCAAGATGCTAAAGAACTGAGACAAATGGAAGGCCAATTTTCCAGTGGGTAATGCTGTAATGAATCCTCTTCACTGACAGGAGTATGCTAAAGGATTCAGCATGATGAAATACTCATTAGCCTGATCTGGAAGGAACTGAAATGAGATGTGAGCCAGGACACGTAGTGCGCAAAAATTCTGACCGAGTCTGGAATCATCTGGAGTCTTTCTGTAGGTTACGTCCATACAAGAACCCGTAGTTAGTCATTGAATCACCAATGGTCGTCGAAAACACTGATTCATTCAGGAATCATTTCGAAGACGCGTGGATTAATCCTGCTATTGCGTTTTCGTTGGCTGAGTAAAAACAGTAAGTAACTGGTGATATTAATGTCTAAAATATGTCATTCCAAATTAATTTCTTGTTTATTTAACTGTTGCATAAAATGGGTGTTTCTAATCTTTCACACGCCCCGTAAACGTCCCTATATTTTTATAGGCCCACTCTTTTTTTCTTTGATACTGTTATCGACAGTGTTGGGGAAAGTTACTTTTAAAAGTAATGCATTACAATATTGCGTTACTCCCTAAAAAAGTAACTAATTACGTTACTTAGTTACTTTATATGAAAAGCAATGCGTTACATTACTTTTGAGTTTCGCGTTACTTTTAAAAAATGAACAGGGCTTGATTGTTTGTTTTTAATATAAGAAATTCTATGTAAAATGTAAAAGCCTCTTCACACCAAAAAAGTGTCATGAATAAACCTCAGGCTGAAAAAAAAGTAAATTCACGTCTTTACAGTTGAATACAGGAGAAGTTTCAATACTCTTCAGTAATTAAAAAAAACAATGAAGCACAATTGTTAGTTTATCTAAAGACATTTTTGCTTATTAGTATGGTTGAATTGAATCATCAAAGGCCAGCAGCAAAGACACTGGTTAATAAAATAGGATTAGATACATTTGTGTTAACATTTTTAATTATTGCAGATTTGTCATATTCTGAGTTTGCATTTCACTGTTTGAATTCATTTTGATGAATACTAAATCAGTTTTTTTGCGAGTGAGATGAATTAATGCACATTCACATTTAGTCTAGAACTACACTGTATTCACACAGCTCCTGATTTCTCCCAACATGGGGACAGGAGACTTGACAGTCAATAAATGGGAAAACAAAGTAACTGGCGTTACATTTTTCGAAAAAGTAATTTAGATATTTTCTCATAAATTAAAAAGTAATGCATTACTTTACTAGTTACGTGAAAAAAGTAATCTGATTACGTAACTCGCGTTACCTGTAATGTGTTACCCCCAACACTGGTTATGGATATAAAATGTCTTTACGTGCAGTGAGTTGTTCACAAGGTGCAGTAAAAAGCTGCATGGTCCTTAACAAATTAGAGATTTGCAGGTTTTGTTCGAGCCAGTGGATTGTAGGTCTTATAAAATACCTTGTTACTATTTTGGTGCAAATGATTCAGAGTATTTGAGTTTTGCTTATTTGATTCGACACCGCTGAAGGAAGACACATATGAATACAACGTATTATAACTGAAATGATTCTCAGGTCTGGAGCTGTCCACATTAATTAATAAAAGAAATATCGGTATTGCTTTCAAGGTAGTAACATATTAACTATTCATTTTAAAGGGTCAGTTCACCCAAAATGAAAATCGGCCTGTGATTTACTCACCCTTGAGGCACCCAAGCGTATATGACTTTCAGACGAATCCAATCGGAGTAATATTAAAAATTGTCCTGGCTATTCCAAGCGTTATTATTGCAGTGGGTGGGTGTTTCTCTTTAACAGTCAAAAACACGTTAAGATAAAGTGTGAGCATCCATAATAAAACGTGCCTCACACGGCTCCGGGGCATTAATAAAGGCCTCCTGTACCCTGATAGCACACATACATCTCAGAGACGTCTATTTGACATCTGCAAGACATATTTTTTAGGTTGTTTACTCATCTGCATTACGTCTATTGGACATCATCTTTTAGATGTCAAATAGATGTCTTTAAGATGTTTATGATTTAGAACGTATGTAAAACTGACATCTGAAAGACGTCTGCCAGACATTTGTAGACAACAGATGGTTTCCAGATCAAGAGATCTTTAACGGACATCTTGCAGACGTACATGTGCTATCTAGGTAGCGAATCCATGCGTTTTTGTAAGAAAAATATCCATAATATTTCAAACGTAATAAACATTTTCTCTCACTTCCGTTATCTGTCATACGCGGAAGGCATTCTGAAACAGTGCTGATATTTACCATCACTCTTGCTTGTGTGATTTCACAAAAATGCAAGGATATAATTTTGTGAATCTCACAATGCAATGCAGATTTTACAAAGAGGCGTTCAGGTTATTAAAACAGGTAAAACCAGCAGATATGCACCTTGAACAAACTCAAACTCTTGCCATTGTCACATGCAAAGAGGGGAAAAGCCTGTTTAAGTGTAAGAATGAAAAGATAATAATGAAAAATAACATTTCTGCACAAAAACCTGACTAGAATTATAAATGAATCTCAGGAGGAAAGTAATTTTTTTTTTAATGATGCTGCGTTTTTAAACAGTCTCGAGGTGTTAATTTATTCAATTATCCTGAAACCTGTCAGACAAAACAGCAAATAGTTCTCTCAGCTCTGTTGATATGCTTTGCTGACCCTAATTAGTGTCTGTAATTGTTTTGACAATTAAAACCAAGTACTGTTGGCACGCTGTTGCTAGGTGCTTGTATCCACCCACTGATGAGCACCGGACCCTCACGACCAGCAGCGGGCACTCCTGCCTCATCACTGCCGCTCCACGGCTCGAATGACGTCACACGACAGAAAAAACACACACAGCCGTGAATCACAGTCGTGCCTGGAGGTGACACTGCAAGTGTACATTCAGAACAATTGTTTAAAATAGTTTTATTTCTTTTAAAATATACATCAGTTTACAAATTCAGAAAATAAAAGTAGTCCAGTCATAAGAATTGGGGGGTTTTTGGAGGGGGAAAAAATGCATGGAACATCTACACAACTGTGGAAGCTTTACCTGATCAATTAAAAGTCAAAATAAATGTGTGAAAATTACACTGCATGGGGAGGGGGATGAAAATGACGGTATGACAAGGAAAAAAAGCACCATGTTGCTACAGTTGCACATATATAAGACAAGGTATGCACCAAAAATCTGTCTGAGGAATTATGGACAAATTCAGAAGACAAACTGTAAAAAATGCACACATCTGAGATGGGATTGTGCGAGCCAACATCAACATGAAACTGGTTTTTGCACCCTTAGAAAATCTCCTCATAATCAATGAAATTCCACCACCATGTTAAAGCATCAAGACAATAATATCTTGAGTTTTACAGAACTTAAACTTCAAAAACAGAGGTTTAATCAATTAAAATTCAACTAACAAAGAAATTTCTCAAAGAATTGCAAGGACTCTACAAAACATGAAGCATACTTCCAAGACATTTTCAAGTGAAACAGGATATTCGACAACAAAATTTAGGACAGAACTTGATTTTATTAATCAGGAATTGATTGGGTTGTTTTAAACTAAAATGAAACCTGAATGCGAGTTTGTTGAACCAATGCTTAAACTAGGGCTTAACGATGGCTCTTGGTTCACATTAACATCAACAGAAAGAGGAGAGTCATTGTAAAGGGGCAGCGAGCTAATTACATTTTGATGAAAGATTACCATGACAGTAAAACCAGGAATGTATATTAAAGTAAACGGGGTCACTTTAATACAGGGACATTAGTCAACAACAAAGGCTAATTTCAGACTTAATTTGACTTGACATTTCACATTTTGTTGATGGCTACATGAAAGTTGGCCTACCGATGAATAAAAACATTCATAGATCAAAGAAAAAGGAGGGCAGATTATGCACCGTCTTGAAGGTTAAAGAGAAGATAACATGAATTGAATATGTTTTTCCATCACGGAGACGTCAGCTTTGGGCAGAAGGCGGATTGGAGTGTGGGTTGGAGGATAACCTTGACATTTTTTTCATTTCTTAGATTTCTCAGCAAAGAGTTTGAATGACTTGCGCGCAGCATGCCAAAGCGTCACCTTGGATGAGAGAACATGTGCACGTCTCTAATGCGTGCAATCAAATTTGAGTTATTAAAGTTGCACGAGAGCAGAGGAGAAAGGCCTATTTATGCACTCAGTGTATTGCACATTCTAACCATTGTCGTGTCTTTTTTTGGATTTATTTGCATGACCTGTGGTCCGTGTAACATCTGACGAGACTGAAATATTTAAGAGAGTCTATTTCGTCATGCGTCTCTGTCTCTTTAAAGCATCACAGAACTATTTTAGAACATGATAAAATATTAATTATTCAGCATGGTGGGTAGTTACACTTCAATTAATCATGGGCTATTAATGGTACTCCCGTATATTGCAGAGCAAGACTGATAACTACATACGAAGACCAAAGTGTAAGACAAGAAGAGTAAGTGTGGACTTGGGAGCCCTTCGATCGCACATTCTGCCCTTCACCGAGGAACATATAGCTGAATTATTCAGGGCAAGGAGTGCTGTGGCAGACTAGCTATGAGGTGAATATATACAGCAAGTCTGATGTCCTTCCAGGAATACCGTTAAATTGTAATGCATGCTGCTGTACCTTCTGACTCACTGATATGTTCATAAATAAAAGACAAATCCTAAAAATCGTAAGTACACAACATACTCTTATGCATGAGGAATACTGTTGTGTATCACCTGTAGGGTAAATGTCTCAAGTCAGTAAGGGTGGAGGGTATGCTGTGTCCAGTTTCTAAAAAAAATACACTGATTTTTAAAAGTACAATACTGCATGAAGTACTGGATAAAGATTGGTCAACAGACTAAAACTTATACTGCAAATAAAAAGCACAAAGCAAGCACTTAAAAAGGCAACACAGAGTTTAATTGTCTCTAAAATATATTTATCAAAACAAAAGAATGAGGATGCTTGTAGTCGTTGCATCTGAAACGTATTGTTTGAGAAAAGCTGATAAACGTTAAAATGCTATTTGAACAAGGCTTGAAATGAAACGACTGAAATTTAAGACGGGAACACTCAGCACAGAAAAAAAAAATCCAACAACTTGTAGAAAGTATGTGCTGGACAGATTGATCATCCATAATCAATGAGAAATCAGATTTACACACAACAATACACACAGAAAAACACACCAAATGATGGCGGGATGCACAGTCCCTTTAAAATACATACAGCATCAGCTAAAGAATAATGAGGAACCAATGAAAACGGATGCTACATAGAGATGATTACATTCGTTTAGATCAAAACATGGCTTTTCTTGAAATCAGGGTTTAAAAATAACAAACAAAAATCATCGAAATAATGTGTTCTTGTCAGTGCCACTCTAACAAAGGCATGTTCCTGACTCAAATTTCAGCTTTTTAGCTCATCGTTTTTTTTGTTTTTTTTTAGAAGTCAGTAATGTCATTATAATAGAAAGAAAGCTTTGCTAGGTTTTTGTGGTGTTTTAACACAGTACTATATGCATAGTTTTGAAATATTAATATGCCCTCTGAAAGGCAATTTGTGCCATCAGCAGCAAGGGGTCACATTAATACATCTCTGAATTGGAGGACATGAAATACCAACGTTTCAGCCTTACCGGTTTTTTACTCTTAAATACTGACCTTTGAAAAAAAAAAAAAAAAAAAAATACATTAAATATTTAAAATGCCAAACAGCACTGTTTGGGTTGAATATCTATTGTATTACAGTGTAACAACTAATGTGTAAAAGGGATTGTATACGTTCTCATTTCATTAGGGATGCGTGATATATATCGGCCGATAATTAACGTGATGGAATTTACCGCTGATTAGAGAACCGGCTTTACTGACAAGATGCACATTAATTATCGGCCGATATATATCGCACATCCCTACAATTCATGACAGGATTCAGTAACCTGTGCACTTATACACACTTCTGCAAGTGATCAACTGCTTTGAGGAAAGTAATGTGGACACTTTAGACCAGCAAAAGACAAATAAATACACAAAAAACTCTATATATTTACTTAAAATCATAATCGGTTTTAAATACCATTAGTCAAACAAAACAGATGAGAATGAAAATCAGGAAGTATACTTGATCATTAAAACATACACTGAATACATCAAAATCAAATTATTAAAGTACAAAAGCTGTTTTTAGCTTGGGTGTTGAAATACAGTGGTAGATCAATGAAGAGAGGTAACTGAAAATTGGAGGTGAAGGATCCTCTCAGTTTATGACGACTAAAAGCAGGCTAAAGGAACAAGATGTTCTTTTAAAGGGTGATGGAGAGCCCCCTCTGTCAGAGCAAGGGTTAGGCACTGAAAATTGACAAGAGAGTCCCATAGATTACATTTAATCTGCTTCAGCCAGCAGAATGCCTGACACAGTGGTATCTGTGAAGCTGTGGCCATTCGGTGCCATCCCAATCTCCCGTAGCAAAGGACTTACATTGGGATACTGATAGATATCATTATCTGGGTAGAAAACTCTCACCCGAGGGCAAAAGCAAATGTCAAAACACCCATTATGTGAGACGTTCCATGTCCGTACAGTGCTACAGGGATCCTTCCTAATGCTGCTCAAATCTTGAACTCTTTCTCTTACAGAAGAGTAGTTGTATGGCTATGTCCTGCTGTTGCCCATTCAATCAAGTCACATCAAACAAAATCAAGTCTTGGACTGGTTGACTGACATTCTCGTACGATCCCTGAAGCACAGTCTACTCATAGCCGGACTGACTGAAGTACTTCACCACGGATGCCATCGATACCATAGGTTCCACAGATAAAAGAGCTCCAAGCCTCAGAGAGAGGACAGAAGAGTTACAATGATGCCTTGGCAACAGCAGCATGATCAGGGATGCCTTCAGCAATGCTGATCCAATCCCTTGCACGTGTTGTATGCTGCTTTACCTAGAGATTGCTAGTAAGACGAAGAGCACTCAAGGTCAAAAAAAGAAGAGAAGAATAAGCCCGGAAGTCTCAGTCCAGCAAGTTTCCATGCTCTTGAGCTCTGGTAAGGCTGTCTTTGCGGTGCAAGTGATGAACCCCCATTCTCTTGGGGCTCTTCAGAGGGCGTGAGGAGCCAGTCCGAGGGGGCTTGTCTGCATAATCCTCAAGGGAAGCTAGGACTCTTGAGCCGATGACAGGAAAGTCCTGGGGCAGGATATCTCGCTCCTCAGCTGAGCTTCCAGCAGAGCCAGCATCTTCAGCAAACTCTTGACGCTTAGCAGAAGCCGGACTGCTCTCAATGGTGACCATGGTGTCACCGCTAGCACCATCATTGTCAAGCGGATCAAGGGCCATCAGTAGGTGTTCACCCTCTTCCTGGGAAAAGTCACCACCGTATTGAGTCTTTTTTGCCCGGAGGTCTGCCATGCTGCTGGTGTCTGTATCCAAACTGGACTCTCTACTTGCTGTCCAGCTCTGGGCCGAGGATCCCTCCTCGCCATCAGAGTAAGCACCTCTCAAAGCCCCTACTCCTGATTTTCCGTTGTGACTTCTTTGGAGATCTTTCACCGTCTCACTGCTAAAGGACGTGCGATTGACAAGGGAGCCTTCTGTGGATGGTGCCATTTTTTCTACGAACATGCGCTGCCAGCTGGCCAGTAGGTCCTCTTCTGAGCTACCAGAGCTTGCGAAGGCGCTCGGGGGCTGAGGGGGGCTGCTAAAGGGACTTGAATGACTGGAGAGCGTGTCGGTAGCATCCATCTGCGGAGGTGTGCGCTGGTGAGAAGCATGCCCTCCACCAGAAGATGAGGAGGTCCCAGAGCGCCAACCCCCATCAGACACAGCAGGGCTATTGGGCACGGTGCGCTGGCGCTCGGCTGCCTCCTCTTCGTTCTGCACAAGACTAAGAGAAATGGCCTGACGAGTAGCGTAGGTGCAGTTGGGCAGTGGACTGTTCTTGGGAATCTTGACTTTGTCGTCGGAGGTGAACTCGATTACTTTGCGACCAGGGTACAGCGGGTTTGGTGGCAGAGGTGCCGGGTAAGGATTCAACTTCTCAAAAGAAGGAGCTGCACCATCTTCTCCTGTCGGACCATCCAGACTGCCCTGGCTTCGACACATGCCGTTCACATGCTGCTGATCAGAACCAGCTCCCGCTGGGGGCCTGGCATGAACAGGACCGCCGTTTTCACGCCCTCCACTGTCGTCTTGGGGTCCTGTCATGTCCACATGTACGAACACATCTTCAGCCACCGGCCGACCTGCACTGCTGCTAGACTGGGCTGAGTTGAGCACCAGGGGCTCCGGCTTCTCAAGAACACGAGCAATCACTGAAGTGGGCACTACGTCTGCGGGAGTCAGACTTAGAGTGTCAGGATCCTGTGCTTGAGCTCCCTGAGAGCCTTGAGTCTTGTTAGGCAAGCTACTCTTCATGTGCTTGTTCACCATGTCCTGTAGCTCATATGGCAACTGCAAAACATTATAGAGAAAATAAATACACAAACAAACGTGACAAGGGTTTAATTTCCTGCTGTAAAGCTCATTTTAGAAATTGGTTTTCAGTTTTTAAAAAACTATTATGGATAGAATGATTCTCGAAAATGACAGGTTATCCATCAACCCGAAAAAAATCCTGGATAATGAGAACTTTATTGTAACCACCAGAAGGCATTCAAATGGTCTTATTTTGAATAGATAATCAGAGTTAATTTAGTTTCTAGGGATAAGACTTTTTTAGGACCAGCCTTAAAATACGAATGCATAATCCTTACATGGAACACAAACTGGGGGAAAAAAAAAACACTAATGTTTACACTGCCTTTTTCATGCAATAGGCGCAGTTGTGATTAGGGGGAGTCAAGCTCCAAAAAGGACCACATTTGTTGTCATGAGATCTATGTAGCTTGGACATTTTGTGGATGAATTCTTTCTTGCAAGTAGGTGCAATTTCACTAACATGCACTGGGATAATAATAGGATGTTAGATGAAGCCTATCTACCATTCTGCCCCAATGAAGGTTATCGCGGTCATGATCAAGAAAAGCAGAAAATAGTGTTTTTTCATTTAACACCATCCAATATCTGCCTGGCCTAGAAGAATAAAGAGTAAGCAGCTCACCTCAAATTAGATTATTACTGAAGAGGGGTGAGACAGACAGAAAGAGAGAGAGAGAGACTAAAAGAAAAAGGCAGGTGATGAGGCCTTTATTTCATTCTGTAGTGTGACACGATTTAACGAAGCCAGGCCAAGTCATTGATTTGTGGAAAAAAGGCAGGGAAAATCAGTGATCACACAGCCCCGCTCAGCTTTATGTTGTAACGATCCTGTGGGGCAGCAATTACCCACAAAGCCCTTACTTCCTCTGAGCGTGGGGCACAGGAGAATTGATCTGTCCAGACCACACTTCCAAGCATGACCCCCTCATGGCCTTCTAGCTCAGAAACCTACATGACGCTGCCTAAATTAATCGTCCCAGAGGGCATTAGTATCCCATGACCACTGCAGCATCACATGCTACTGTGGGAAGTCAGATGGGAAGTGCTACAATACTCCTATCACAACAGTATGCAAAAAAAAAAAAAAAAAAAAAACTTCTTTCTCCCACAGAAAATGAGGACAGCTCAGATCTCTTTATGGACTGTTCAGTGACCATCTGATGCTTAAATGCACTAGCACTTAAACAATACTATACATCCTTGCTCACCTGTTTTGTGCTTTCAGTGTTATATCCAATTTCATTCTTACTTGCCCCTGATCATTACATAAAATAAATAGAACTGTGGTTGGTAAAGTATACTTGAGTTTTGATGTGAACACTTAGCGTAGACATACAGCTAAACACATAAGCATTCAATGTA
>SCHK01033914.1:0-20595 GCA_004124795.1 Poropuntius huangchuchieni
TCGAGACCCACTGTTCTGCACATTTTGTCTCCCTTATTTAACGCTACAGATCATCAGCTCATTAGGAGAGAGATCCATGAACTGAACCGAGTGACACAAACAAAATGTGCAGAGCAGTGGTGCTCTAATATTAGTGCTCTAATATCTTTGTACAGATAGGCAGATGTGCACCAAACCTAAGCTTCTTTGCTTGTATTCACTTGAATGGAACAGTACGTTTTCTTTACCAGCTCATACTGTCTAAACTGAGACAGTCTGATCTTGAACAATTGTTAATGAGGGAAAGGAATGATTTGTTCACCTGTACAATAGAGCCACAATGTCCCTTGGTATTGTTGATATGGAAGGAGATGAAATCCTCTCCCTCGATACCAGCACAGTGCTGGTCGTTAATTCGTACATCTTCCCTCTCAAAGCCCAGCTGGAACAGACGGCACTTGGAGATAGAAACCTCCATCTGAGCATGTTTACAGGTCACCTCTGCCTGGATGATGTCATCCTCACCTACGCCACAAGAACAAGATCTTTTCTCAATAGTTCATACCAGTTCATAATATGACCTCTTAATTTAGCAGTTAGCTGCCACCATAACATAAAAGGTAACTAGTGCAGGTCAGGATAATGTGAATGGGTTTGATAATGAATGATAAAAAGAACTTCAAAGAGACCCTACAAAGGATTTATATTTATTTCTGCCACAGTATGTCTTGTTTTACTCACTAATTTCAGTGCTGGGTAGCTCAGGGCAGCCACACAGATCTCCTCCATTTTCCTGCTCACATGTGTTGTTCGAGCAAATCTCTCCTGCACAGGGGTCATAGATCCATTCTGCTAAAGACAGGTCCAGTTACAAAGTTAGCACAGAAAGTTTCTAATAAAATATCTCGGTTTTGTCAAAATTGTGAAAACGACTTGTGATAGTTTCGGAAGCATGAACAAATCATAATAAAATAAATAATAAGTAAATAAATATAAATTTATTTTCCAGATGCATATAAAATGTACTTCTAAAAAATGATTTTTTTTTTTTCGCTTTCTACACTTCTCCATCTTATCCAGTAGGTGGCAGCGTCCTCTTACAGCAGTTCTCCTGTGCGATCCACTTGGTGGTAAGTGTGCCGAAAGAGCGGCAGGCCTCAGCGTAGGCTGCCATGGAGCCGCACACCTGGGCCTTACGGTGGTTGTAGCAGCCGTCCATGTAACAAGACTGGTAGAAGGGGTGAGGGTCCAGCAGGCCGTGGCAGGGCTGGAAGAAACCTTTCAAATCTGTGAGCTTCAGACAGTTGTCTTCTCCCTGGAGCTCTGATACTGCTGTATTATCACAGGACTGAGCCAGAGCCACGTACTGCGTCTCATCACAACTACAGGCAAGAGTCAGGCAATGGAGGATAGAAAATGAGTGGCAACGAAAGATTACAGGGTGAAACTAACGAGATGAGTGATAAACATAAACCTGTTCTGCATGCCGTTGGTTTTCCAGCTCTGAGCGAGCTCCAGTGCACTGACGGCAGGTTTTCCACGGGAAGTGATGTAATCATCATTGGGGTCCCCATTGAAGTTCCCACAAAGTCCACACACCTTGTTCTGCAGCCTTGGGCCCATTGTAATGCTGAGGGTGTTGAATCGGTTGTAACGCACCTGGATGTCCTGGGGAGTGTCGATCACCAGGAATCCCTCTGATGTGGATACTCGTGTCATTAGACCTGTGACAAAAGGTACGGACACGGGCGTACCATTTACCTGAGGTAAAAGAGGAAAACACTTAGCATAAATGTCTAAATCCATCCTCTAATGCAGTGGTTCCCAACCACGTTCCTGGAGGCCCCCCTCCACTGCACATTTTGCATTTCTCCCTTGTCTGACACACCCATTTCAGGTCTTGGAATCTCTGCTAATGAGCTGATGATCTCAATCAGGTGTGTTGGATTAAGGAGACATGGAAAACATGCAGTGTTGGGGGGCCTCCAGGAACGTGGTTGGGAACCACTGCTCTAATGCTAGCTCAAAGCTCCACTTTTCTGTAGAGCATGGCTGGGCAACTTCGGTCCTGGAGGGCCGCTGTCCTGCAGAGTTTAGTTCCAACCCCAATCAAACACACCTGAACAAGCTAGTGTCTTCAAAATCACTAGAAAGCTACAGACAGGTGTGTTTGATTTGGGTTGGAGGTAAACTCGGCAGGACAGTGGCCCTCCAGGACCAAAGTTGCCCAGCCCTGCTGTAGAGTGTAGCTCCAACCCTGATCAAGCTCAACTGCTTATAACATTTTAGTAATCCTGGAGATCTTTATTAGCTTGTTTAGGTATGTTTGATTAGGGTTGGAGCTCAACTCTGCAGCACAGTGGACCTCAAGGGCCAGAGTTGAGAAATTTTCATTCTCAAATACCAGTTCTCTCCTTTAAATTCTCCTAGGAAATACTAGACCACCTGAGTGATGTCCTGTCCCACACATCATTTGCAGTACACTTTCAGTGTTCGTACCTTAACTGTGTTTCCGGAGATGAGAATGTTCTCCTCGTTGATGTAGAGGTAAGCATGGGAGATGGTGGTTAGGTTGGGTGTACTCCACTTGTCAAAATTAGCAATGAGTTGAAAAGATAACTCAGGCAGCTTATGACAGATCGTTGAAAGAACAAAGGAGCATGATGCAGGTAAACGAAGAGAGGCACCATCAAAAGTACGGAAGACGCCACCGCCTGATGCCACACAGTGTTGATTACGTCGGGCAAAGCATCCTCGTACACCATGACGTAGAACGCATTCCTCCTCTGCTTTACATCGCCGTGGGTCACACTGAATCAGATTACGTCCAATACACTGACAGCGTTTAGTGCAGTCACCGTTCCAGAACAACTGCTTAGGCTTAGAGACAGAGAAAATAGAGTGAAAACACTTACCCATACAAAAGTGTGTTCATTTTTGGCTTCTAGGGTCTCCTTTTAATGAGCACAAATGCTTAATAATGAATTAAGTATTATTATTTATTATTTCTTCATATATACTAATACTTTTTGTTACTTTTTTTTTTTTTAGCTTAAATGAAAAACAGTTACAATGTAACAACACAATATATACACAAAAACAGGTCTTTTAAAATTTGTTTCTCTAGGTAAACTGATTTGATACAGAAAAAAATGGAGCTTATTGTATTGGTTTATTTTATTAAATGTATTGACTTTGTCTAGTTTTGTGACATGCTGTCTTACCTCATAGTATTTACCATCCGTGTAGCATCCACAGTTCTGATTGAGGATACAGCTCTTGCCATTGAGCACATAACCTAGGTCACACTGGCACCCCTCAACACAGTACTGGTTACAGTCTCTCTGTCCACGTGCAGGGGCACATTGTGGCTGGCACACCATCATACAGCTGGAATAGTGGCTGTTCACGGGGCACGACAGCACTGGGCACACACAGAGTTCATTGGACGAGTGAGCTTCTCCAAAAGTAAAGAGGAGGATGTATTGTATTTCTCTTTAAAGGGCTTATATGAATGTGTGCCATTCACAGGGGTTTGACTGTGATAAAATGTCTTGTAGTTTTTATGTTGGCCAAACAGAACATTTGTAAATTAAGCCATGGTTTGTGGTTAGCCAGCATAACACCAAGAATTAAGAGGTTTATGCTTGCCAGCCCTAGAAGTGCAAGCAATATTTGCATCTAAATGCATGAAAATGACTAAAATTTCAAATCTTTTATTTCCTGAAGAAAATAAGCATGGTGCTTGCCCAAAATTGCTAGGGAATTTTGGCTGGTTAGGTGGCTGTTTACTGGTCTAAGTCAAAAGAGGCCACCTTCATGTCTCTATGATATTCTAGTTTTTAGAGTCCAGTTCCTCCTTCATTGTAAGTCCATGTTTTTTTTTTTTCTCTGATCACTTAGAAAATTAACAGCACATCTCTCTCTTAATAATCTACACAACTGATTACTGTAGGACAAACCCCTAACCTCAAGTATGAGAAATAATAGTTGCGATGCTTGCCTTAGAAAGCACCATGAATGTTTATGCATAAAAAGATTGTGACGTATGAGTAAATGAACATAAATGAAAATATGTCTCACCACAGGGTGTAAAACTTCTCCAGCCAATGACAGACACTCCTTGTGTCTGACAGGTACTGGCATAAATCTGTAGCCAATTACAGATGGTCTCTCTCGCACCTTGATCTACACATGTATCCTGCAGACAGCTCTGGTAGAAGTATGCCGGTGCCACTTTGCTGTGACAGCGTGCAAACACACCTCCTCGGTCTATTATAAGTCCACATAATCTCACCGCCTCAGGTTCGACATACACATACAACCCTTCAGCAAAGTGGAAACGGTTTCCTGGGTTACCGTTATCCATGTCAGTGCTACCAACAGCATCTGTTACTTGAGCGGGGACCTCAGCAGCTAGGCCCCTCTCAGCCAATCCACAGCGAGGGCAAGAGTCCCCGCAACCCACTTGGCAGAAGGTGTCACGTTCTGCCCATGCCATGCCCCATTCTGTGACACCTAGTGCGGGACCAGTAATGGGCATTCCTTGGCAGAGCCCACAGGTGGCGTTAAAGAGACTGCGAGGAAGAGTCAGAAGCAGTAGAGTATTCCAATCAAAAGCCACCTGTAGAGATATTAACTGTGTATTAGCTTACACAGTGGGTAATGTTGTAAAGTTGTACAGTATGTGTTTTACAAGCAAAAAGTGGTTTGCAAGATGTATTTTAATTTGTACTCCACCTTCAGACCAAAGTCTGTCTCCACAAGTAACTGCAGACCAAGGGTGTAGATGTTAACTTTCGCTGGGCCAAGTTTTATAGGCAGATACAGGCGCTCTTTATTCACCTAAAAGAGATAAATACTGTAAAGCATTGACGTTTGTTTCAATAATAGCAATAAAAACTGTTTAGTACATAGTGCATCACTTTCAGTCTCATCTTCTGGCTTTATTCTTATATAATCTCATTTTATCCATTTGTTGTTCATTGTCTGCCTATATTGTCTAACAGAGTTCAAAAGCCAGTTTCATGATGATTCCCTCTGTCTCATTTTCTAACTTGGTTTTCCTCTCCCCTCAATCTTTATTTGATCTAAAGTTCCTCAGATCTTTCAGTGGTGTTGTGAACTCATTCCAGACGTCACTCAGTTATATGTTTCCCTCTGTATCTGCTCCAGTGTGCTAACAGATGCTGGGTGAAATATTATACCCCTCACCTGAAAAAATTGACTTCTTTGTTTAGCTCTTCTGTCTGGTTGATTAAAATAACTTTGTGTCATAAAAATGAGGAGTTTGACCTTCAAAAGCTGGTGTTCTAGAATTACAGATGAATTCTTGTGATTATAAAATGCCTGCCACTCATGCAAATGCACAACATTGTATCAGTAGCTGTCTGTTTCAGGTGCAGGTGTAGAATTTTGTACTGATCCAAATCAGCTTTGGCTGCTGGATCACATCTGTACACACATATATGAACATGCTATTTGTGTCATTCATATTGATATTGAGTTTTATGCCAGTTACAATTCTTGGACATGGACCTGTTTAAAACAAAGTGAACAAAAGCATAAGATTCATATTATTCATAATCTCAACACACAATCTTACCGTGACTGTGTGTTTGAAACTTCGTGACACCTCAATTTCATATCCATAGACCTCTAAAACAAATCCCCGCACCCATATAGCCTGGCCTGTGTCTCTCTCTTCATTTCGAACTGAAAACTGGAACCTGGGCAGTCCTCCCAGAAGTGTCTCTGCACTGTCTAGTTCCCCAAAGCCTTCCTCGTCCCCCTCTCCACACTCAGTAGTGGCCAGACGAAGAGTACAGCTGCTCTGGAGGTCAAATGGTACGCCTCCAAATGGCAAAAAGTGTCCATAACCAGCAACAACACACATGGCCTCTGTCCTTGGCTGACAGAAAAACAGGCCTTCATTCTCCTGGCAGTACTCCTCTGGGTGACAGGGTGAGAAGGTGCAGTAGACACTGTTGTCTGTGCCGTTGCAGTAGCAGCGCTCCTGGCACTCCCAGTCTGTCCAGAATGTCTCATTGGTGGCTAGCTGGCGGCCCAGGTAGAAGCAGCCACAGTCGCTACGTGCCACACAGATGCCATCGCGAAGGGCAAATCCCTCTTCACACTGGCAGCCCTCTGAGCAGGGTAGAGGGCATGGCTCCTCAGGATCATCCAGGTTAGAGCAAGTGAGAGGGCATGCAGATGTACACTCATCGAAATGACTGTTTTCTGGGCAGGGAAGAGCTAAAGAATGAAAGAAAAAGGAAACTTGTGTGAAAGGGATAGAAGGTGCTGAAAATGACAAAAGAGAGAAACAACCAACTCTCTTACGGCAGTTGGTAGCACTCCTCCAGGCTTCCAGGTTGATCTGCGCATCCTGGCAAGCTGAAGCATATGCCTGGAGAGAGTTACACAGGGCAGAACGGTTTCCTTCCCTCACACACATGTTGTAGAGGCAGTTCCTGAAGAAAGGAGAGGGATTAACAGCTGTGTGGCAGGCCAGGAATGAGCTGTTTCCTGGGTCATTGATGTTTCCACACAGCCACGGGCTCTGGTACAGCCTTAAATCTGTACACATACGATACAAGTCCTCACAGTCGCCGTTGCATGTCAGATCATCCGCAATGGCTCTCCAGCCTTCAATAAACTGTTCGGGTGTATCGGCCTGCCTTCCACTAGGTAGACGGAGGTCATCAATTGGATCTCCGTTGAAGAAACCACAAAGACCACAGGTGGTGTTGTAAAAGAGAGTGGAGAGAGTGATGTTTAGCAGGCCCTGACGTGAGTATCGGGTGCGGACTAAACCACTCCACTCAATCACAGTGGTATTACCAAAGGACCGGTATACCATTAAAGGCTCCACTGGATGGACATAAGGAAGAATCGCTGGTTCACCGTTGACCTGGGTGGAGAGGAGAGTTACAACATCATCAGCATGTCATACAATCAGATAACTTGGTCTGAACAATATGTGAGAATATATTGAGGAACAATCAAAGTTACTGTACAAGTAATGATATTGCTATAGTGAAGTGTTCCAAGCAGGTATATTTTAGTGACACTTTTTTAACAGATTAGAGGATATGAAAGTCACCACAAACCTTTATCAAGTCAAAATCCGAGCCCCCTATCTGTGCTTCCAAATGTCCCACCCTAACGACCACTGGCCGTAGCCATGTAGGGCCCTTATTCACCAGCTTCCTGCCAATCTTCACCTCCACTGATGTAACATTTGCAGGTAAGCGTCCCAAAGTCTTCACCAGGTAGAATGAGCTCTCATCAGGGAACGGCATTGTTGACCCATCAAACGTAGCCAGTATTTGAGACTGAGACAGCGAACAGACTGCTTCACGACGAGGGTAACATCCCAACAACCCAACTTCTGCTACACACACCTCGCCTTCACCACAAGAGTCATTGAAGCATGTTACTTCACCTGCTGGGCCACACACACAACGCTGGGAGCATTCTTCACCCACCTCACCCCCTTCCCCTGCCCAGAAGGTCTCATTTTGGGCATAGTACAGACCGTCACGTTCACATCCACACTCAGAGCGACGGACGCATCGACTGCCACTCAGCACATAGCCCTGGTCACACTGGCAGCCCTCGGTGCATGGATGGGTACAGTAGAGGTGAGATGTCAGGTCGGAGCAGGAGGCAGGACATGCACTCGTGCAGACTTGGTAGTGGCTGTTTTCAAGGCATGTCAATGCTAAGAGCCAATGGCAAATGGAAAAATGCAAGGTCAGTGGAAAAGAGAACAAGAAAGAACGTATTTATGATAGAAAGTGAGAAAAGGATTTAATAATGTATACTTGATTTAACCTCTAAAAGAACTCTCTATGATGTCTGGACTTTATTGGTGTAGAATTAACCTTAAGGTCACACCTGATATCACTCACCACAGAACGAACGTGATCTCCAGGGTCGTATAGTGACTCCCAAGGCCTGGCATGCAAGTGCATATGCCTGTATAGCCTGGCAAAGAGTGGTGATGTTATCACGATTGCTGCACATATCATAAACACAGCTGTACACAAATGCTGTGGGGTCTACCACAGCTCTGCAGTCTCTGAAAGGTCCATCGGTCTTATTGATCAGCCCACAGTAGTCTGAGCGAAAGTAGAACGCTTCAGCTGCCGGTTCACACAGGCTACAGTTCTGGGCACAGCCATCTGTACAACGAAAATCTGTGTCCTCAGCTCGCCAGCTACCACCCAGTTCCACTACGCTCTCTGCCAAAGAGCCATCTGGCAACACGGGGTCATCCGCGGGGTCATCGTTGTAGTTACCACATAGACCACAAGTGTTGTTGAAATAAGAGCTGGGGAGGGAGATGGAGGCGTAGTGCAATCCGTCATAGGTCACCAAAAGACCAAAGTCTGTTTCCAAAGCGACAGCAACGCCAGATTGGTATACCTTGACTGCGCCTAGTTGAAGTTGAACAGGGAGAGTCTTTATCAAGCCATCCACCTGTAACAACAGAAACACAAAGTGAAAGACATTGAGAAAGGTTATGTTGGCTGTGTCCTACAAGAACAATTTAATCTACTAGACTGCTATTCATACTGATTGCACAGTTGGTCAGTTTAGTAGGAGTAACAGCTTCAAATTTAAAGGAATGAAACATGAAGAAAGCTGACCTGTACAGTTCCCAGAGTCCCTTTGGGTAGTGTGACACGGTGGTTGTACACCTCTACTGTCACATCCCGTAGCCAGGACACAGTGGTCACACCACGGTTCTCGTTCTTGGCCTCCACACTGAAGAAGGGCAAACCAGGCATTTCCCAGCATGGACGAGCCAACAGGTATGAGCAAGTACCCTGGATGGGAGATCAAAGAAAATCACATAGTTTTAGCCAACAGTTCTATCCAAAGCAAAAAACCCCACAGGTGATCAGCATGATATTCAGCTTTGTGATAGGATAAACTTTGCCATCTAGCATAACCTCTGATAATGGATACCTTATAAACTTAAAGGAACACTCCACTTTTTTTGAAAATAGAAATTGAAAATTCTCCAACTCCCCCAGAGGTAAAAAGTTGAGTTTACCATTTTTGAATCCATTCAGCCGATCTCCGAGTCTGGCGATAGCACTTTTAGCATAGCTTAGCATAGATCATTGAATCTGATTAGACCATCATCGATCGCTCAAAAATGACCAAAGAGTTTCAATATTTTTCCTATTTAAAACATGACTCTTCTGTAGTTACATTGCGTGCTAAGACCGACAGAAAACGAAAAGTTACAATTTTCTAGGCCGATATAGCTAGGAACTATACTCTCTTTCCGGCGTAATAATCAAGGAACTTTGCTGCCATAACATGGGCGTAGAAGGTGCAATGATATCATGCAGCGCCTGAAAACAGCCAGACCCAGACTTGCAAGCTGGGGACTATTTCCACAGGTGCTATGTGATATCACTACGGCTGCTGCCCCCATGTTACGGCAGCAAAGTTCCTTGATTATTACGCCGGAATGAGAGTATAGTTCCTAGCCATATCGGCCTAGAAAATCTTAACTTTTCATTTTCCGTCGGTCTTACAACACAATGTAACTACAGAAGAGTCAAGTTTTAAATAGGGAAAATATAGAAACTTTTTGGTGATTTTTGAGCGATCGATGCTGGTCTAATCAGATTCAATGATCTATGCTAAGCTATGCTAAAAGTGCTATCGCCAGACTCAGAGATCGGCTGAATGGATTCAAAAACTGTACAACTCAACTTTTTAACTCTGGGGGAGATGGAGAATGAGCCTATTTTCAAAAAAAGTGGAGTGTTCCTTTAATGTGTGAAATATGATGATCCTGGAAATCTTTGGAAATTTTATACTTGTCTATTTCCAGAAGCATCAATTAGCCAAATGTACTTTGAATGCAACATACAAGGGAGAAAAAGTCACCTATTCACCCATTATTATAGAGTTAACTATTACTGACCATTTTATGGAAATAGGATTTTCACCATATACTGCACCTGGAAATGATAAAGAAATCCATCGAAAGTGTGGTAGTGGGGGTCTCCAAACACCACACAGGTGCTGGTACGGGTAGGCTGGCAGTAGTAAGCCCCCTCCACCTGTTCACAGGTTTCTAACTGACCACATGGAGTTTCTTGGCAGATGACCTCATTATCCAGATCAAGACACCTACATCGCTGAGTGCATTGGTCTGATAACCAGAAAACCTCCCCACGCCGGTAAAAACGCCCTGAAAAAAATAAAAGATTGTGGAGTCACAGAAAAAGAAGAAAGTGTAAGATAGGGCGTGAGCAGAACATGTTGATTAAAAAGTGTACATGGCAAATAAACAAGGAGCAAGGAACACAACAGAAAAACATTATAAACAGATGAAAACATTATAAAACTATAACTGTATAGTCTTGTTGTACCAATGTAGCTGCAGCCATTTGCTGGGTCTATCTGGTCAGCATCAATGCGGAAGAACCACCGCCCTGGCACGTTAACATTAGTGGTCAGTTCAATGTTGACCACTTCATTTGACCGTGATCCGGGAAGGTTGAAGAAATGGCTGACATCTCCACCATTAAAACCTGCCTAGAGAGAGCAATCATAGCAGTGATAGATAGATAAAGAAGTTCTGTAATAACTGTTATATCACAGATGAGATTTTCAAGATTAGCCTACCTGTGCTGTGGTTCCTCCCAGGCCCGTAAGAGGGTCTCCTCCACTAGCCGTGCCTGTGCTCCAGCTGATCTCTCCATAGTTAAACATAGCAAAATAAGCTTGGCCATCAGATATCAAAACTGCCTGAAATGTATTTACCTGAAAAGAAAAAAAATATTCTTTTATTAAAATATAAATTTTGTTGTGGTGGTGGAGATTATTGTGGTGATCACAGTACATGTTGCTCATTAACAAAGTTTTGACATTGGTCATGCAAATAAAACTCTTTTTGGCTCACCGGCGTTGTCTGGCTGCCTCCATAAAAGGTGACCTGATTCCAGGTAGTAATGAAGACCCAGGTGGCAGTGAAGGACACCATATTCTTGAAATACTTTCTGACATCCTGAGTGGCCCTCTCCAGGGTCTCTGGGTCTGTTGTCTCACGGTAGTACACATCCCCACGGATACCATTATGCACGTCAGCCCATAAAGGGGCAATGAAGGAACGGCTGTCACTGAGGGGAAAAGCCTCTGGAGTGAATTGACTCACCTGAATGTTGAAGGAGATCACTCCATTATTGTTGACCTATTGGAAAATGTAAGATGGTGTGCTTGTTACACAATTCACTGCTGAATTGAACACCTAAGATGTTCCATTGATATTTTGGGTGATTTTTCTCACAGTTCTCTTGCATATTTTGGACACTTACATAAAGGGACCTATAGGGCATATTGAAGAATATGAACGGAATTAGTAGTGGAATCTCTGGAGAACTACCATCATCCATCTTAGGGGTTTCTAAATCCCTGTGAGCTGGTCCAAAGGGGTAGAGGGTATCCTGAGAAAAAGCTAAGCAGAAGAAAAGGAAATGTTGACAAAGAAACGCTATCATAAGCTGAATGCCTTCTGGTTTTGGGTTCTTACATCAAAAGACTAAAGTCTTTTTGACATCATTACTTATTTCTTGACTCTTTATTCAGTGCCTTGGCTCTTTTTGTCCATTAATCACTTTTACATGCTAATGTTAATGCTTGTGAGGTGTTGTGGAGGCAGGAGCGAGTATATAGGTAGTACAGAGTGGACATCACTTACCTCCTCTGGGAGCAAGGGTGCTGAAGAGCTGGAGAAGAGAGACTAAAGTGCCTGTTCTGACCATCCTAAACACCTGAGAAACATTGAAATATTCATCACAAAACATAAGTGATGTTGTAGTGCCACCAGCTCTCCAAACTTTTATTTTAAGATTTAAAAAAATAGCAAGATAATAAACCTATGTAAAGAAATAAACAAACTAGGCCAAGACACATTTGTCTCCAATCTTCCATGGTTTAAAGAGCAGTCTCCCAGGTCTCCCATGAGGGCATTCTGCCCCTTTCTCCCTCTCCATGGTGGGCCTGTTCGCCCTGAGCTGAAAAGGTTCTATTATGTGATGGGGAACAATGTGTTGGGATCACATTCTCCAGCACTACCGTGTGAGTGGGCTATGGTGATGCAGTTCCAGGCCTCCACAGTGCCAATGAGCCTGCGGCTGGGAGAACTTGCCTTGCTCCTCTCCATCGTCTGAAGGGTCCATTACCAAGTGTTTATGTGTTATGACTTGTTGGCATCAGAGAAAGGGCTGTGAACAGTGAGGCTAATGGGTTTAATTTAGCAGGCTTGAGTTGCCAGGGTCTTTACGGTAACCCTGAGGGGCTGAAGTTTGGGTTTCACTCCCTCTAGATTCACCTAGCCTTAGTGTGCCAAAATAAATGGACAACCTCTCAAATATCAGATGATGGAAATGATAAGGATATAAAATTATTCTGATGGTAAATATTTCAATTTGAAATTTTTTAGGTTGACCTATATTTTGATGAGGAAGACCAAATGCCTTTTAGAAAGTGCAATGACAAAACAGATATTAAGCAATAACAAGCAAAACTCGATTAAACTGATAAATCCAGTCTAATCCACAGAAAACTTGTCTTAAAATAAACTACCTAATACTCAAATGCAAACCCAAAAGGTCTAGTGTTATTAAATAATTAGTATTTAACTCATATGTCATGTGTATGGCAATAAAATGTATAATGTTATACAATTTAGTTGTATTAGGAAAAAAACACAATTACATTCCGTTGCCTATTATTAAATATGTAAGCTCTTCATAGTATCACAAATCCAGAATTATGTTGTCAGATTTCATTCAACAAAATGAACCAAAGCTCACAATGTCATCATAGCTCAATTAATCAGGACATGTCTGATTAATTGAGTCTAATTAAATTGTTCATATTTCACACAATGTTTAAATCTTAGAAAATGAATTGGTTGATCTTTGCCTTTGATAAATATTTAGTGTTAGCAAATTAAATTTAGCATTGTGCTGTTGCATAAAACTATCATTCAGTAAAGAAAGTTTCATAACTTAAAAATTCAGTCTTAAATGAAATTAATTAAAAAATGCATGAGATTTTCAAGAAGAAAAAACAAACTTACTACTATGCTTTTTTCTAGAAATCAGAGGAAATATGACATTACATTTTAATGCAAACAATATCAGGATGCCATTTATTATAACATTCTAAAATTGGCATGGAAACAATTTTAATTCAAGCTGCTTGAATTAGGAATGGATTCTTAAGTCATAGTCTAAAGTGTACCATTTCTTCCTATTGCCAAATGAGAAAGATATCCACCTTCCAACATAACTGAAATCCAGTCTCCTGAAGAGAGCCTATGTGTTTTGGACAATGTCCTGTATAACATCTTCCGTCATGAAACCACAGCACAGACAAAACTGGCATTTGATGGGATTCCCAAGTGAACCATGAGATACTGTGTGAGATGCCAACAGGCAAATCCATTGCTCTCCACATCACATTACATAGACTGGCAGAGTTCATTTGGCTAACCTCTCAGAAACCGATCTCAAACAAGCTGCCTGTCTGACGACTGGCATTAATACCAATGATAGATGTTATCAAAATTACTTAGTTACCGATTGGAAGTTAAAGCCTATCATTTACATTTTCACGCACAAAGTGTGTTTCCGAAACAAAGAGAGGGAAGGGAGGTGTAAAAGAGATAGAGAGCACCTGAACATCACTTGTGAGAAAGTGACAAGGAGTGAATTTGTCATAAGAAAACAAAACAAAACAAGAACAAAACACAAGAGCTCCAGTTCAGACACCACAAGTAAGAATTCAGCACTCACCTGCCTTCATAGGACGGAAGTTCAGCACGTCACCTGTGCATCAGCCTCTAAGTCACATCCAAGTGGGTACCATCAACGCAGTCTCAAGAGCGGAGGGGCTCTGCTCTTGGATGCAGAAAAGGGAGGGGGAGACTGCCCAGAAAAACCCTCCTAAATCCTCCACTCACACAGAGCGCTGTGCTGGTCCAATTCCACCGGACAACCGCCAAAGACAAGAATGGCAAACACGGCCCAATCCGTGCCTCAGGGTACGCTTGATTTCAAAGAGCAAAAGTCTGGAGAAAGTGATCCCAGAATGAGAGGACAGAGGAGGAGTGAGTGTGTGGGTTCCCTGTATGGCTCTACTGGAGGGAGACGCATCAGAGGCAGGCGCTACCTTTTGCACCAGGGATAGTGTTAAAGTTAATCTGAGATCAGTTTTTGGGGAAGGGGGAGGATAGGAGAGGGAACGAGAGAGGGGTGGGGATGGAGAGAGGGGTTGAGACTTTCGAAAGAGGGAAAAACGAAGAACAAGAGCAGAATGGTAAAGAGAGAGTGGATAAGAGAAGGGGGTAGAGCTGTGGACCAGTGAAGGGTGGCGTTTGGTAAGTAACTAAAGGGAAATATTGAAACTAGAGCTGTAAGCACAAAGAGGATTTCTGAAGAAAATGTCAGGCCTTTGGACTGAACCCCAATTCCCTAGATAGCAGCCCTCTCCATAGCTAGTGCACAGTCCACTGCATCTCTTCAGGGGCTCTATGGCCCACCCTAGGGGCATTTATTTACAAAAGGAAACACAGCAGAAAAACATTGCTTTATTTGACTGAAAAAAGGGAGAAGAGCTTGGGTTACCGCATTAACATGAATCAACTTGGACACTCTTAAGTATGTGCGTGTGTGAGTAAATCAGTGCTCCCCCTCCTGTCTTACTGGGCTCCCTGCACCAATTAAGGACAGCCTCATTTGCAACAGCTCACTCAACCCTGAGTTGGTCTCCAAATGGGGCTCATTTCCATAGATGCGGTGGCGAGATAACGACAAAAAGGGGGGAAATCATTGGTGCATCCACGGTGATAGGGTCTGGGAAGGAGATGGGAGCGAGATCTGAGTCAGACTCAGCATTGTTTCTAGGAGGACAGTGGACGTAACTAGATACTGGAGGAGGGCAGGATGTGTGAAAGCCGACTGGACGGACGCAGACCCCAGATTCCCTGTGACCAATGTGGGGGTCCCAGCGGAGGGTTCCTTTACACCTTGTTGCTTTGTTGTGCAAATGCAGCCCATACTCTTAACTAAACTAGTGCACAACAAGAACAGAGAATTTGACAAAGACCGCAATGTGGTCCCAGGCTGACTGTTGGACAGTTGAATCATCTTGTGCTGGAATGACCAGACACAGAAAAAAGAAAGAGTGAGTAAGGACAAGGAAGAGACAGCAATCCGTATCTTCTCACCATCGTCTCCCTCTGCTGTTGTAATGAGCTTACTAATAGAGTTTATCATTCAATGTCTTGTCTTTATATTTGTCCCTCTTTCTTTTTCATGTTGACCAACAAACATAAATGTTGTGGTTGTGGAATAGGTCAACCAAGCTGAGATAATCCTGCATCTTTACAACCAGTTTCAGTCCCACCAAGAACAAGAGATGGCTATGAGCTTGGCGATAAGCGTTAACTCCACTGTCTGGGCATTGGAGTCAAGTGTCTGATAAAATGTAATCGCAAACTGTCAGCCCCATCAACCACCTGCCAACCAAACCTGGCAGATATAAATCAGGCTGACCGAATTACCATAATGTCATCGGGTACAACAAGGACCTTTGGAGTCATCGAACCATTTCTGTGGGAAAGGACTCAAGCATAGTTGGACGCACTAACACTGTAGTTGCTTGCTGGTAGGTCCACCAGGCCCGACCCTGGAAGTTGGAAAAGGCCCTGAACTAGACCCTGGCTGGGTCATCCAATATCTTAATTTTCATCCAAACCCCCTTGATGCATCTAGTGCCAAACAGTTGCCTTGCCCTCTTTTTCTTTCCTTTCCTCAACAATGTCAAGCCCCCTTAAGGTAACTCAAACCTTCTCAGAAAACATCTCCCCCTCCTGGCCACACAATGAGCCTCCTTCAGCGTTCCTTGCTCTGTGATGCACAGGGTAGATCAGGCTACCAGCTGCCCAGCCAGTTCTTTTTGCTCTAGCTACAGAGTGAGGTGATAAAAAAAAACTTTCTTAAAACCCCCACCTATCCAAAACACACCAAATCCCTTAGCAGCTCCCAGTCTGACCTTGTCTTTGTAGCCCACCCCTGCTTTCATACCCTGGTAACCCCTTGTCCCTCTTCCCTCAGATTGGCACAACTCTCGGTGTTGCCGATCCACCAGTGAACTCTGTCTACTGCTGCACTCTGGGAGGTTATGCTGCCCAGTAGTAAGGCCGCTAAGGAGATGGAAGTTTTAAGCCTTGGTTGGACAAAGCTGTGCGTGAGTCTGCGAGTGTGACAGCGTTGCCAGGTTTGGCACGTGTAGCTTTCACCTGTAGGCGTGACAGGGATAGGTCAGCACTTCTGAATGTGGTGAAACCAATTAGGCATGATGCTTTTTATCAGCCAAACTGTTGCGGTGATCTGGCTGGATAGACTCCAGTTGGATGCTAGCATTTGCCTAGGCTCTTGGTGAGGTCTCTGCCGTGGCTAGTCCCTAGTGTGAGCTGGGTAAAATGCACAACTACAACTACGGCAACAAAAGGGGTACAGTAAGAAGAAAACACAGCAAAAAACAGAAAATGCAACAGGCAAAGCTAACTCTAGTGAAATAAATTGCAAGGTTGTTATGCTGTACCACTTAAGTTTTGCAAGTTCATGAGCTGGGCCAAATAACTGGACTTTGGATTAAAACAAAAGGGGAAGCTAACATGGGGGACCTTGGCTGTTAACATCATTAACATTCAGTCAAACATGGTTCGTGTCAGATGAACCATGTAATGTTATGTCCACTAACAATAAAACAATGTCATTAAAAAGAGAAACTTCCATTACCTTGGCAGCTTGGGGGACATCAAGACTAAAAGAATTTCATGCAAAGCCTTGGCTGCTGTTTATTTTTAACATTTTTCAGTATGGCATTCAACAGAATTTCACATAATGGTAAATATCATTACTCATAACACATATCACACACTTTTACAACGATATTCCATGTCAGTGTTCATATACATTAACATTGAAGTAGTATCCATGGCACGAGCCAATGGCCCTCTTTACACTCTGAAAAACACCATTAAACAGACCCAGCAATAAGTAAAGATGTCAGCACCTGCTCTGTTAACAACATTTTGCCGTTAGAGGCCAGATGTCCTTTGGGAGCAGAACAGAGAGGATCAAGTGTCATCACCACAACCAGAACACAATAAGAACAAAATATGAGCAATGAGAAACTTGTAGAGACACAGGCACTGCTGAAAGATGGGATAAAGGGGATGCTGGAAACGAACACACTACAGTTTGTAGATGAGAATAAAAGAAAACATGCAGTTCTAGTGAGACATTGGCATAGTGCAGGATTATTATCCAAATGGGGCATTATAGGGTTTTGCGGTTATCAGTGAAGAGTGAAATTACACAGAGAGTGAGTAAATAAACGTGGCAACAATATGGTATAATCATAGGATTTGGACAAAAATATGACACTCAAGCTCAATTTCCAGTAATAGGGCACAACTGAAACAGCGATGGAACTTTTAAGCATAACAGAGTCAGATTAGAGTGCAAACAGAAGCTGGACTTCTCTGTGATAAGGCAATAACAGATCATCTGTTGTGTGACATATGCGATTACACTGAAACGAAGCTCTCTAAATATCTCACAACAATATCCATGCAGACTCTTCTCCCCATCAATAGCACTAATATATATAACCTCTTTAGCTAATCTGAACCCCTAATGGATTCTGAGCTCCCTGTTAACACCTTCCGCTGGGATAGGGTTGCATAGGGACAGCTTGGTAACTAGAGAGGGAGTCTATACTATATCAGTCACTCCAACATTAGAGCCATTCTGCTGGGAAATGGTATGGGAATGAATAGGACAAGCCCTGGTAATCCAATTCCTTAAACGTATAGACTGGTATGTGCTGACTGTGGTTAAAAAAGTAAGTCCACAAAGACTGAATGTTAAAATTAGTATGTATCTTGGCAACACAATTTATATTTCCCATTTAGTTTTATATTGAGAAAGGGCATGGTTTAAGTTCAACATACTGTTCTCTTTGGGAAGGGAACAGGTACTTAAAAGAATACAATAACAGTCATTTGCAAGTTATAAAATAGACAAAATGAGGTTATTTGTGTATGGCTTTCCTTAACGTTTCACGCTTAACACCTGTAATATGTCAACATTTAAAAGAAAAAAACTAAAAGTCAAAATGAAATAGATCAGTGTTCCACATTTCCATTTTTTTTAAAATAATAAGCCAATAAAAAGCATATCTACTCAATAAAAATTAAATTAACTAAATTTTCATTATTATTGGTCCCCTTGGGTTTTCCTTCTCCTTTCCTTCCTTCTCTAGGCATGATAATAATCAAATGCAGATTTATAATCCAACAGCACATGATTTGTCTTAAACATCAGTGAGAGTATGGCACCTACATAATCCAAAATCTGGGTGAGAGAGGTGACTAGGGGATTGCAGTCGGTCTGAGGTCATAATAGGGGGAGCTGCATTTGTGAATGTAAAGTGTGTAAACTTTAGAGGGCTTCAGGGTTGCAGGTGACTCTGTTGTAATTCAAGCAGAAAAGAAGTGGCTGGTGTTACAGCTGGAGTATAGGGTTCACTTTCTACATGACCCCACCCCCATCCAGACCACCATCCCGCCATCCCATCTCACGGCCTTAACGCTATGTTAAGGGCACAGGCAGCCAAAAGACCTAAGGCGCCTGTCTCTTCTTCTCTAAGCATTCACAGTCTGCATTTACATATTTTTACTTTCACATCATTTGTCTCTGCGTGGCTACATGACGTCTGGCCAAAACTAATGAGCAACATAATAAATAAATATTCAAAACTGAAACCATATAAGGAATCATCTTCCACAACAAGGGAAGACAGTTACGTTCTCAAAAGACATTGAAAAGACATGGATATCTGTCTTTTTAGATTCCTTCTTTCTTTTAGGAGGAGTTTTCATATTGATATTGATAATTACATTTTTCCTTATAAAATGATTGCACACGGGTACACCTCAAACCATCATATTTATCCATGCTGAAGAGCTGAGCTGAAGCTCAACTCACATAATTACCAAAATAATGTTCCTCCACGAGTAACATTACTGCACCTTAACTAAATGGTAAAATACTCTTTAAAATAGAGGCATGTATGCGGTTGTGGGTAATTCCTGAGAAGCAGTCTCACACACACAAAACATAAAAAGTCCACACATTTTTTTTGTCTTGTATACATAAATCCGAAGAGCAGTGGAAGTTAAAAAGGTCTTGTCTTTTTAATCATCCTGATCCAATGTCTCTTTTTAGGGACCATTTTTAAATAAGATAGAAGTTGCTGGAAACCAGACTCACAGTTTTTCTTTGTCCTAAAATAAGGCATGCTCATTTGTGCTCTCTTTACAGAATTCACATTGCCTTAATTGGAAGATGGTATTCCAATAACTCTGGAAAACAGTCATTTTTTCCAAACAGTGTTAAGTTGTTGCTTTTTCTGTCACTGTGTCTTGGGCACCACCAAGATTTCATCTCCATCTCGTATACTGTAGGAATGAAGTGCTCGTGCTCCATATTTCATCTCCCGAGGCTCTAGTGCATAGCCAAGCTGGCGGTCGATATAGTAGACACGTATCTTGTTTGGAGGTAGCTGGACCACGGCCCTCAACTGCTTCTTTAGGTCTGCCACTGTCTGGTCCAATCTGAGCTCTAGGGGCTCTGTCTGGTCCCCAAAACGCACCTCTACCTGGACATGGCAGAGAGGGCGCAAATCCACCTCTGCAAGTGGGGCTAGGCGGCCATAGCGTGCTACCAGAGTGTGGTACCTGAAAAGAGTGGACAGCAGTGAGAAAAAGAGAACCATGTGAATTTAGCCCATGTATTTTAGTTAAGTTATACAATTTTAGTTAAAACAGAAAGACTGTCAAGAAACCAAGAATAGAGAGAATATACAAAAGCTCTGTTCCAAAAATCTAGTCAACTGCCTAGCTAGAAAACATTTTCAATCAACAAAAGTATACTGACACAAAGGTTGTTATTGCAGAAAGTAGGCAGCAACATTTTGCATTCAAGATAAATTCTAACTGTAACCAATACTGCTATTTTTTGTCAGAGTATTTAATAGAAAGCTCCATGGATGGTGTAATATTTTAGGTCAACCGGAAGTTAGCATCACCCTGGTTCTCTCGACAAAAAAAAGCTTGTCCAAAAGTTAAAAAATGCTAACTCATTCCTGGGTTTTAGAAGTCCTTTCTACAGCACCCTACAGTAAGCTTAGCAATATGCTAACGCTATTGGGATCAATTCTGGGTCATACTTTTTTGATCCATCAATCTTTCTGCAGAGTTGCTGGTTACGTGGATTGCTCTAATTGTTCCAATTCAGTCAAAAGTGAGGTTTCATGTCTTAAAATCAACTGCTTATGTAGACTAACAAGTCAACAAGGATTTAGAACAGAGTTAATGATCTACGATGATATATGCTTGCAAAACCTGGTATGTGTACATATGCAGTTGTCTCAGATTATATATATAATATAATATATAATCCACAGATTATATACAACATCCCAAAAATCAAGAGTGAG
>SCHK01033965.1:526-12506 GCA_004124795.1 Poropuntius huangchuchieni
GCTGCTTATCTATTAGTTAATAGTATTAAGTTAAGTGTTAATGTAGTACTACCTATTACTTCCTGCATAATTACTTGTTAACAATGGACCATTATTCTAAAGTGTTACCGATTAGAATTGTGCGTTTCAGTTGTTTTTGGTTCAGTGATGTGCTCTTCTGTTTCTGTCGCTCCAGCTATTTGTCCTTCTGGATGGTTGAGTTTCTCCGGGAGCTGTTACTGGGTGGTCAGTAACCAGAATCTCCTGACCAGCTGGTATCTGGCTCAGACCACGTGCTCTGACATGGGTGCAAACCTAGTGACCATCAAAAAGTGAGAATGAACACTGAAGCTTAGAGGAATTCAGTTTGGGTTGTAATGGGTCACATTTACGCTGTTTTTCTCTGTGTGTTTCTATCTCTAGTGAAGAGGAGCAGTTCTTCATTAACGCACAGTTGCCTGATTTTCACCAGGTAGATATACCTGATCTGTGGATTGGCATTTCAGGTGAGTGAGACAATCCTTCTAAAATTATCAAAAATGTGCTCCTATTGGAGAAAAAAGTTTTAAAAGTGAACGTCAGTTCAGCAAACAGCAGGTTATAGATTGTGTATTTTAGCCAAACTTCTGCCCCTAACAAAGTTTAAATTCACATTTATTTGCACTTTTCACAATACATATTGTTTCGACATTACAGTTAAGCGAGATCTGTTATCAGAGGTGCCTGCCAGAGTGATGTTGTGTTCTAAAATGATAAAATCATGCAGTTAGTTAATGTCACATATTCAGTCCTAAGTCCTCACAGGGACTGGCATCATCTCAAATCTTTGTAAGAGGCTAGATCCGGAGCTGGCATAATGTCTAGTTAGAAACAGAAAAGCAGATGGACGTAGCTGCTGTCTCTAATTCAAATCAGTTATCTGAATGTGAACAGTCCATTGGGCTTATCTTGGTGTTGTCTTTCTGTATTTGAACGCAGATAAAGACCAAGATGGCACATTTACGTGGGTGGACAAAACTGCAGTTGAGTTTTCAAACTGGAGCCCAAATTTCCCTCAGGACTCAGCAAAACTGTGGGACTGTGGCCAGATTTACACCGGTAAGATTCTGGATTGAGTTACTCAGTCCTGAGAGACATACAATGTCAGCTTTAAAAGATTTTCTGTTTTTTTTTATTTATAGGAAACTATGCTGGAAAATGGGAAACCACCAACTGCTTTAAAAACCTGGGATATATTTGTAAGATGGCTGGAGGACAGAATGTGAATCCCACAACGGCTCCAGGTGAAGCTACAGAAAGTCCCACACTATCATTTGTTAATGCGTATTTTCAGAATGACACAATTTACAGAGAAGGGTTCTAATCTCTTTCCCATCACACTGAAAAGAGAACTGGCCAACCAATAGGATTCATGGTTTTGGTCACATGGCCTGAGCTGTAACATAAAACTCATGTACAGGCTAATTTACAAAGCAACAGTGCATAGCGTAGGAAAAGCTGTCTTCTTTCAGAGAGTGATTTTATCATTTTCATTCTTCCTGTCTGTCGTTTTTTTTTTTCTACATTGTTGAATTAATGTCATGGTAAAAGTGTCAGGGTTGTGTTTTACTATGGTTCACTGAATGTTTTTCTGCAGACTCACACTGTGATGAAGGCTATCTGCTCTTCAAAGATCACTGCTATCACTTTGAGACTGAAACAGTCAAGAACTGGCAGGATGCAGAAAGTTACTGTGTGGCTCAGAATGGACACCTGGTCAGCATCCACGACCAAGAAACCATCAGCTTTCTGACAGGTGCGACAGAAGACTGGTTCTTCATCAAAGATATTATCTCCTGGAAAAAATAATGTAATACAATGTTTTTGGGTAGTTTGTTTCATTTAGTTCAGGCTATCTAGTTAAAATATGTAAGGGCTACAAAGTAGGTCAAATGTATAAAGAAATATAGAATATTCCCAAGCGTTTAAGCATCGCTGTATATGACGTTTTGTTTTATCTCTCACAGCCCACATGAGCAGAACTTCGTGGGTGGGTCTCAATGACATCGCTAACGAGGGCACGTTCGTGTGGAGCGATGGAAGTCAAGCAGTAAGTGATCAGTCATTAAACTCATACCTTTGATCGCACATACGTTTGATCGAACGCTTCGGGTGATGAACAATATTTTGGTAGTTCCACATCCAGTTATTTAAAGCTTTATTTTGTTCCATGTCAAGCGTTTGAGGAGCTTTGTCTGTTCTCTCTGGCCTGTGCAGAATTTCCTTCCCTGGGAGACGAACCAGCCGGATAATTGGCAGAATAACGAAGACTGCGTTCACATCCGCGGCACCGAGCACCAGGACACAGGGAAACTCAACGACCTGCCCTGCACTTCCACTTACCCCTTCATCTGCCAGAAAGGTGCGAACAGTCTGAGGTTGTCCTGTTTGATCAGTCTTTTATGTGTTTTATTGTTGGATCAGAGCATTGGTTTAGTGAGTTACACCGCTTAGTTACGCTAGTCTTTATTGACCAACTTTAAAGCCATCAAATCCATTCTTTCCATTGGTGTGATTTTGAGATACTGATATTGATTTTATTTTTCCAGCAAAAGGTCAAGGGCCGCCGGCTCCCCCAACATCTGGTCCAGGTACGACTCACACCAAACACTGAGACATTCACACATCTGTGTTTGTTTCTCGGTCTTACGGTACATGTCTGTCTCTGTGTACGGTCTGATTGTTCTTGCTCTTGAACTGATTTCGTCTGCTTCTTCTGTCAGGCTGGAATGAGAAGTGCGGCTCCTGGGTTGAAGACCCGTTTAATGATTACTGTTACCTGTTCATTAGTCTGTCCATGAGGAAGTGGGCCGACGCTCGTTCAGATTGCATGAATCAGGGTGGAGATCTCGTCAGCATCACGGAGCCGTTTGAACAAGCTTTCATCCAAGGTTAGTATCCAGTTACTCAACAGACTCTCAAGATGTTTCAGATCCACTTCTGCTCACAGAGCTCTTGTTCATGCGCAGCTCAAATCCAGTCGGTTCCCACGGGTGTTTCTCTGTGGATGGGAGCGCATGACTCCATCACCGAGGGAGGCTGGACGTGGACGGACAGCTCTCCCTTCCGCTATATTAACTGGGCTTCAGGTGAAGCTGTGAATCGATTTTAGACGATAAAGCACCTTTTATGCTTTTTGTTAAATGAGTCAAAATTAAGTTTAATGAAGAAAATAATCTGTGCCTCTCATTTACTGCCAAAGGAAACCCTGATGATTATGATGGAGAAGACTGCCTGTCCATTTTAATCAACTCTGGAGCATGGAACGACGATGACTGCGAGAACAAGAGAGGGTATATCTGCAAGCGTCGCGGTATGTTCTTCTGCCTCTTTCAGTCCCTCAGAAATAATATTGACTGACGTATAAATGTTTTTAAAAAAATACACCTTTTCCGTTTTTCAGGGAACACTCCCGAGCCTCCTCCGCCGCATGATGGTACAGTTGGCTTCTGTTTCTCGTGTGCCATGAATCTCTTGAAGCTCTTGAGCCTGGCTGAGGCTGTTCTTGTGTTGTACTCTAGGTTTCTATACAACATACGCATGTCAGGACTCCAGCTTGGTCCTTCACTGCCCCCAGAACACCGTCATCAACATCCAGTCAGCATTTTTGGGGCGCCGCAGTGACAAGATCTGTCCGTACGAAGATGGAGCCTCTGGTAAATGACAGCGTTGAGAGTGTAAATGTGTAAATGAGAGCGTTTGACGTGTTCATGCAGGATCTCTGATGGACTGAATTAATCTTGCAGGTGTGTGCACTGTTGAGGGCACACTAGCTTTGGCCAGGAAGAACTGTGATAACAGAGAGTTCTGTTTCCTATTCGCTCACACTGACCCTGATCCCTGCCCCACCGTCTCCAAATACCTGGAGGTGGTCTTCAGCTGCGAGCAGAACGGTGAGGACACTTTTACTGAGAGACACAAATACTTGAGAAGAGGAAGAACTTCTTATTCAAAACCACACACAATAGGGTCAGTAAATGTCACAGTATTCAGTATGTGGCACATTCCCTGATGAGTGTGTGTTGTTTCCAGTGTGTGTGAGAGGGTTGGGTGTGGAGGACGGAAACATCACTAATTCAATGCTCTCGGCTTCATCGTCTCTCAGTGGAAATGGACCAGATAAAGCTCGACTGAAGGGGAACTCGTGCTGGATGCCTTCCTCTTCTGGTCTGTCTCCTTAGTATCTGAATGAGCCACAAAATCACTCATAATATTGCTTCAGATAACTGAGGAAAACCAGATTCCTTTGTCTCCTGCCTGACGTGCAAACTGTGTTTCAGGGAACTCCTGGATTCAGGTGAATGTGGGTCAGCTGAAGAAGATCACAGGGGTCGTCATTCAGGGCTGCCCTTCATCAGATCACTGGGTCACTAAGTTTAAGATCCAGACCAGCACAGACGGCATGTCCTGGAAAGACTACAGCAGCGATGGAGGGGTACACACACACACACACACACACACACACACGCACGCACTCAAACACACAATCACACGTACACGCACGCAAAATCACACACACTCCATACACACAGACACAAACACACTTCTCATAGATGTTTGGACTCTATTTAATGAAATAAAAGCTCTGAAGAGCTTGTGAGAGGTTCACATATGAGCTCAGGAGGTTCTGATGCTGGTTCTGTCACAGGAGTACCCGGGTTCTGTGGACAGGACGACTCCAGAGACACGTTTGTTGGGGACGCCGATCTCAGCGCAGTACGTCCGTGTTCTGCCGCTGGAGTGGAACGGTCAAGTGGGGCTGCGACTGGACATTTTGGGCTGCTTACCAGACTGTGAGTTCAATCGAAGCTTGATTCAGAAGATCAATTGTTGTTTTGGATCATTCTTAAAACTAAAATAGAACTGTCATTTATACCAGTCTGTTCTCAGTGTAAATTAAGCCAATTTTTTCCCTTTTTTTGGCTGTTTTTCAGATGCTGTGACTTGCAGTGCAAAACCCAACCTGGACCACTCCGTAGACAGAATGACGTAATTATTGAGTCTTGAATATCTGAAACCCTGGATAAGTCTTAATGTACAGTCAGTGGCAGTGGTTCATGATCCACAGTGGCACATCTTGTGTGTCTCTATTATTTAACAAATCAATTCAAATGATCAGAGCGATGAACCTGAATGTGCAGAAGGTGCTGTACATCTATAATATCTACTGGGCTAAATGTTCTGACTGGAAATCCTGCAGTTGTGCCATATATATATATATGTTACGCATGTTATGGTAACTCATCTTTTGGGTTTATTTCCTTTTGCTTTGGGTTCCTGTTTGTTTCAGGGTTCACTGTCCTGCTGGTTGTGCCAGGGAAGCGTACTCTGTGTACGGGACAGACATGTATCGCGGGGTACGAGTATAATCGATTATAACCTGACCGCTTCAATCTAGTATGAGCGTCAAACATGCATTTTTTCCTCATGATTGATGATTTGTTTTAGGACTCTAATATCTGTGCCGCTGCGATTCATGCTGGAGTGGTTCTCAATGAAAATGGAGGAGACTGCACTCTTCTCAAAGCTGACGGTCAGAACTTTTACAGCGGATCCACCAGAAACGGCATCGTATCCAGACAGTAAGCCTCCAGTCTTCTCTGAGATACCTGCTTGTTAAGTGTCGGCTTTAGAGTGAAATACACTGTGATGTGTCGCAGGTTTGATGGGCTCTACTCTGTCTCGTACCACTTCACCGATGGAGGTCAGACACAATTTTAATACTAACATTGTTACTTTATTGCAAAAGCTGCTTGGTCTGAATGGCGTGTCTCTTCAGAGCTGAGATGTTCTGGTACAGACTGGTATGAGTTTGGAGAGTTCTGCTATAAGCCGTTTGCGGAGAAGAAGACATGGCACAGCGCGAGGACGGCCTGCAGGGCGCTGGATGCTGATCTGGTCTCGATCCAGTCCTTGACGGAGCAGAGTTGGGTGGAGAGTTACCTGTACCAGGGTACGTGTGTGCATTTACTAGCTCCTTTAGCTGCAAATAAACATGAATCGTGATTGAAAACGTGTGTGTGATCGTGTGTGCGACAGAGAGTGTTTGTGTGCGTGTATTAGAGAGAGAGAGAGTGTGTATTAGTGTGTATATTAATGTGTGTGTATTAGTGTAGGTGTGTGTTAAAACTCCACACACACGATGGCTATATGTGCTCTTCTCTCAACATTCTTTGTCCCGTCAAACAGCCACCAGCGACGTGTGGATCGGTCTGAATGATCTGGGCTTCTCGGGTTTGTTCTCGTGGTCGGATCATCATGAGGTCACGTTCACACACTGGGCTCCCGGGGAACCCAACAGTCACCTGGGCTTCAATGAGGACTGTGTGGAGATGTACCACGAGGTACTGCATTTACTGACAGACACAAAACTAAACACAGGAGCATGAATGTCATCGTAATGCTTTGTGTCTCAGACGGGCCGATGGAACGACGTCACCTGCACGGAGCTGAACACCTACATCTGTAAGAAGCTGAGAGGTCACTATCCTCTGCCCTCCGTCCAGCCCACCATCTACGGCTGTCCTCAGGTCAGTCATGCGCTCTCATGAGGGCCATCAGTGACCCTGACCCCGTCACGCTAACTGTGCATGTGTGTGTGTGTGTGTGTGCTCTGCAGGGCTGGGATGTGTTTGAGTACTCTTGCTATTGGTTTGAAGAAACTGCTAGAAGTCGTGAGGAAGCCAAAGCATTCTGTGAGAGTCAGAGCAGCACTCTGCTGCATATCTTGGACCTGTGAGTGTCTAAAGCTCTGTTTACAGTCATAAACTGCTTCTGTGCTGGTGTCACTCAGCTTCTGTCGTCGTCTGCAGGTACGAGCAGGCTCACTTCACAGCTCTGATGAGCCGGTACTCCGGAGACTGGTGGATCGGGCTGCGGGCGAGAGGAGGGGTGGCCGGTGTCGACTATTACTGGGACAACGACGCTTTAATAACCTACACCAACTGGGGCCGCAACGAGCCAAGTAATTCAATAGTTCCCACCACAGATCTTTCTGTCCTAGACATTACACCTGTTTAGAGCTGCATCATCGCTTATAATCTACTGTATCTTTAGATAACCTTGCTGGATCCTGTGTCACGATGTCGACCAGCCCGCTGGCGGGATTCTGGAATAACAAACAGTGTGAAGAATCATTCTCGTTTGTGTGTGAAGCTCCTCGTGATGGCATCTCTCCACCGACTCGAGCTCCGACGCTGCCTCCGGCGACCGGGTGTGATACCAACTGGGGCGGAGAGCCTCACTTCAGAAACTGCTACAGGGTGATCTAAGCCATGCCTTCCACTCACTGATGTGTATTGTTAGGAAGAAGCGTTCACGTCTACATGCACTGCACATCCGTCAGCTTTAGTTCAGTTCTTTACATGCATGCGCTTCAAAAAGCTGAAGAATGCCATTTATACCGCCATTGTCTATCGTAGAAAAACTCTTGAATCATCTAGATCAGGGCTGCCCAATCCTGTTCCTGGAGATCTACCTTCCTGCAGAGTTCAGCTCCAAACACAACTGAACCAACTAACTAGGATCTGAAGGAGCACTTGATGATTACAGACAGGTGTGTTCGATTAGGACAGACAGGTGTGTTAGCAGGTAGGTAGATTTACAGGAACTGGATTGGGCAGCCCTGCTCTAGATCGAAAAAAAAAAAAGTATTTCTGTCCATATCAGCAAGGAAAAATGATCTTCCAGAGAAAAAGGGGAAGAATCGTGTCTTCTAGCTCAAACCTACACCACAAATACTGTGTGTAATTATAACAACAATAAAAGCTTTTTGGGGACTGGCATTAGCTCTGTCAAAATACATTGTTTAAATCCCAGCATTGCTCTTTTCTAAGTAGCTGTATGCAATGAAAAGTCAAAAATTGGTATACTTTGTCTTTGGGTGTGTAGAGAGCATGAGGCAGATTTGTGGGAACCACTGAATTTTGTGGTTCATGCAAACACAAATTAGTAGATTTTAGTTTACTGTAGGTCAAGCGTGTAATTGCCTTAAAATAAGCTGGTGTATAATGTTAAAGGGAGGACTGATAAGTTAGCATTATTTATTAATTGTTATTTTTTGTCAGTGTAAAGTATGGGTGAGTTTGAACCTTGGTTGTCACTATCTGTCAATATGTGAAGGTTTTTACATGACTACAAAAACCACACTCTCTAGCCTAAATCCGCTGCTTTTTTGAAACGGCATGTACATGATGTTTCAAATCTCTGCTGCCTGAAAAAGCCCAGGATAAGCCATGTTCAAGAGTTGTGATTACTAAAGTACATGTTCTGTGTTTTTAATGGTCTTCTCTTTGATGTGTTGGTGCTTACCACAGCTGTTCACAGTGGACTTTGCCCAGAAGAAGAGCTGGCAGGCGGCTAGAGAAGACTGTCTCGCCCGCGGCGCTGACCTGGTCAGCATCCACGGTCCCGAGGAGGAAATTTTCCTGTCCAGCTACTCGAAGGGAAAAACCAAGTGGATTGGACTGAGTGTCAACGCACTGGAGGGAGGTTGGTCTGCTCGCTGGTGTTTCACTGACCACGAGAATCGAATGGTTTCTAACCTCTCTTCTCTAAGGTTACCACTGGAGCGACGGGACGCCGGTCAGTCACACGAACTGGGGCCACGGTGAACCCAATGATCACAATGGCCGAGAAAACTGTGTGGAGATGGTGACCACTGAAAACGGGACGTCCTGGTGGAACGACCTGAGCTGCAATGCCCACCAGGACTGGATTTGCATGATTGCTAAAGGAAAGAAACCCATTATACCTCCGGAGCCTCCGTCGGCCGAACCAGGTGCCAGTGCAATCTGTTATTACCAGTAAAATAACCTTCGTGCTCCGTTTCTGTGGTCTGAGATTGTGTTTGGAAAATGCTGAGAAGTGTAGGAAGTTGAATGCTATTCCTTTTCAAAAATCTGGAGCAAATTGCAAAATAACATTCAAAAGTATATGTACATATGAGTCAGAATTAGGTTTATTGAAGGTGTTTGTTTATTAAATGTTTTTTTTCTTCAGCTCCTGAGTGTGGATCGAACCCTGGCTGGAGGAAGAACAACGGCATCTGTTATTACTATAATGACACAGATATCGTGGACTTTCACATGGCACTTGTGAGGTGTTACGAAGAGAAAGCTTATCTGGTGTCCATCGCTGATGAAGCCGAGCAGTCTTACGTGGTCAGCCTGGTACGAAAGCTGTTTGATCAGTGACTTGAGAATTCTTCATAAATGACATGAATCCTCATAAGACAGCACATTAGAGATGAGAGCACTGGTCTGATTATGTGTTGTTTTCAGGTGGGCACCGGTCAGGCGGCTGCGGCCTGGATAGGAATGAGAATGTTTGGGGTTGCGGGAGGAGAGTATTTGTAAGCCTTAAAACAGAATATTAGTAGCGTTTGTTTAGGCACGTCTTTTTAATGTTTTTAACCTATAGAGCTGTTTCTGTGTTCAGGTGGGTCGATCTGTCTCCGGTGACGTATGTGCATTGGGGTCCCGGAGAACCCAACGATGCAAACGGAGAAGAACAGTGTGTCCAGATGGACAGACATCCAGGTGCACTAATATTATTCTACACTACATCCAGATCTTCCATATTAATGTGCATGTTATTGTACTTGATATTAACATACCTTATAAATACTGACATTACAATTAAATGTACAACTTATATTGTTTTTGTTTTTTAACCGCTGTACTTTTGAAAACCCTAATCATCTCCATCATCCTAATCTTGGTATATAATAACACTGCCATAATATGTTTCTTTTAATGGATGCTTGTTGAAACATTACAATATATCAATATATAACACATAATACATAAGAATTTTTAATTCATTCAGAAACCAGTACAACAAGAATAATAAAATTCACAATACAAGTGCAGTGTCAGTCAATGCTTAACTAAGACTAGTTTAAAAAAATACAAAAGTCAGATAGATAGTCCATTTGTTGTGTAGAACAGACTTCACATTTTGTGTTGTTTTTACATTTACCAAGTGTATTTCACGAGTTTGTGTGCCCATATAATCTTAGCATTAATGGTAAACAGATTTGGCTTGATGTCTGCAATGGAGGGCTCAGAGAGACCATTCTACTCGAGCTCCAATAGCCCCCCACTGACAGATAGATAGACAGATAGATCAATAGATGGACAAACAAACAAACATAAATATGCAGAAAAGGAGGAGATGGGGAGGAGGAGGGGTGCTGAAAGAAACGAACAACGGAAGGCATAAGAGGCTGCATTTTATACTTGGATGTTGATTGGAAGATTAGATGGGCGTAGTCCTCCCGAATTTATGCTAATAACTTGACTTATTTATTATAAATAAATAAATTGCGATGCTTTTAGGATTCAGAGATCCAAGTGGTTTAAATGTGAATGTTTTTTTTTTTCGATAGGTTCGTGGAATGATGCAAACTGTGGACGTGCCAATGCTGGTTACGTGTGTAAAAAATATCCAGGAAATGACCATACGCCGCCTCCTCCAACGGCATCATGGGAAGGAAACTGCCCCGAGGGTAAGGCTGACATGAAACAACATGCTTACATCCAGTCATAAAGCTTGCATGAATCAAGGACAGGCATTCAGTCAGTGATTGGTCAGGCTAATCTGGGAAAGTTCAGCGATTCCATTTTTCCTAAAGAAACATTGTCATTTTGATTGTTCCAGGATGGATGAAATTCCACAACAAATGCTACATATTCAAAGGAAACCACCATCATCAGTCTGAGACCAAGGCGAACTGGACTTACGCACGGGAATGGTGCCGACAGCAGAAAGGAGATCTCGCCGTCATCGATGATCAGAATGAAAACGGTACTTCATAAGATGTTATAATAGCAGACCCTATAATATACTTTTTATTATGATGGCTTGGTAAACATGGTTGTTAAATCTTGTCTTAACAAACCTTTCTTTCCTTTCTTTGAACTTTCTTTCTTTCGAACTCCATTCAAACTTTGTTTTGTAAGCCCGTTTCACTTTTAGGCGTGCTCTTTGTTTGTTTGTTTGTTTTTTTGACATCTATTTAATGATCCACATCCAGCAACAGTGACGTTTCAAGTCAAACACTGTCCTTTGGGAAACACTAATTCATATTGTCCATATGTGTGACATTTTGACCCTCTCTCCAGATTTTGTGGCTAGTTATCTCAGGGATCTGGTTGTACCCGTTTGGATCGGTTTATCTGATACACTGCATGAAGGGAAGTTTGCATGGAGTGATGGAGTCAGTCCAGTCTTATACACAAACTGGGCCGATAAAGAGCCAAACAATGCTGATGGGGAGGTGAGGAATTACTGTTGTGTTGTAGACAGATAGATAGATATATAATATGTAATTATAGTATTTATTAAAGATGGCACCTGCAGAGGAGCTGATGCTGATCTCTGATGTCTTTCTCAGGAACACTGCACTTCAATCTCCCATAATCACCTGGTCACGGGCCGCTGGAACGATGAGAAATGTGACCACGAGCGAGGATGGGTGTGCTCTATGAAGAAATGTACTGACATCTTCACTTGTGTCTTCATCCTAAATGTGTTTATATAAACGCTCTAGAAACAGGGGTTTTCATCTTTTAGATGCCACGGAGCCCCAAATATGATCATCATTGTGCAAGGGACCCCCATTCTTAAATGTAAAATACATTTATATAGTTTTTTGAATAAATACCCAGTTTACACTGAAAATTTCATATTATAAGCAAGTCAAAAATATGATTTTGAAAATAATTAGTTTCTATTAAAGTACATTATTTTTTTTCTAAAAGTATTATTTAAAATGTATTTAAAGAACTGTATTTATTTATGTATCTTTTTAATCTAAATTTTATAATTAATTTGAATATATTTTGTATTTATTTATTTGTTTTCATTTTACTAATTGATTTTAATACATTTATGGATAATTTATTTCTTTTATTTTAATTTAATCATATTTTTGTGGTAATTCTTTTATAATTATTAT
>SCHK01034048.1:0-10712 GCA_004124795.1 Poropuntius huangchuchieni
GGAGAAAAAAATAAATGGTGAAAGAAGATAAATTGTATGAAAAATTTATCTGATTATGGATAAGGAGAAAGAGAATTGTTGAAACAGGGCTATGACACAGACCTTGACAAGCAGAGAGAGCATTAGAATAAGGAGTCAAATATTATAATAAAGGTATAAAGGATTCAAATATTTACATAACAAAAGGGTAACAGAAACCCAGTGGTATTGCAAAAAGATGTCTGGAGAGGGAGAAGAGAGGGCAGAGGGCACATGGTAACACAGGTGTCTCATCAGCGCATATGACCCAACATGACTCCAGCTACTACATCCTTCTCCATCTGCTACAACAAAGAACAAAAGAGGCGGAAAAACACTAGAAGAGAAACCTCCTGTAAAACTGAACAAATAAGATACTCAAAATAAGATGCTCCTCACAATCCATATTAACCCAGCCCACAACAAAGCCCTAAAGATCTCATCTAATCTGTCCGTCACGCTGCAGGACACTTATACTCATTCTACAATACCACTCCCCCTCACTGTCAGCTATCATGGGCCGTGGCAGCAAATTAAGACCAGCTAAAGAGCAAGGCAAGAGCAAAAGACAGAGACAGGCTAAAAATAATGAACAATCCACTGCCTTGGGAGCCAATGCACTGTCAGAGCCTTTTATACGTCTGATTTATAACTCAAATTATTGGAAGACACACTAGCATGTAAGGTGCTGAAACAAAGGTGTTTTTCTGCATGTATCTTAAAATGAACAATAAACAAATCCATATACATTCCCAAATACTGTCAGTACTAATTCTGAACATTATTCTGCTAACTACCTGGACCCTTATGGTAAAGCGACACATGCATCTTTTTGTAATAAAATTTCGCAATATTGTATTTTTACTAAATTTCTCATTAAATAAATGTAGCCTTGGTAAGCGAAAGAGACTTATTTTTGGATTCAGTCAGTTTACAGGCATTTATTTTGTTTGTCTCTGTTTGTTTGTTTGTTTGGTTGGTTTTTATTTATTGACTTGCTCCATTTCCCATTTAGTAAATGTTGTTTTTTGTTGTAGAAGAAAAATGTTTATATTAATTAAATATGAGATAAGAGATTCAGGATCTCCAACCCATTAAGTCTGAAGTGACACAGTTGCATCTAGCCACACTGGCCATTATACCAAGAAACCCCCTAAAATCACTGCTAAATCTCACTGCTAAATTGAAGCTCAGTGCTGGTCTGTTCTGAGAAAACTTCACCAATTTCTACTTCAAATTTCCTTCCTTCTTACATCTGACACATACAGCAGATTCATCTTACCAGGAGGTGAAACAGGAGGTGAAAATTAGGCAAATGAATGACTAATGTAAGTTATCTGACTCCTATGAAATTGCACAAATGTAAAACAACAACAAAAGTTCAGTCATACGGTAATCGGGCAGCTTCTAGTCATGGGCATTTTTCCACTTTCCTGTGCAATGGAAGTTCTCTGAAGATGACAGTTTTACCTGCAGTCACCCATAAAAACAACAAACAAACCAAATCGGACAACTTTTGCTACAGCTTTCAAACTGCTAGGAGCCCATAAGGGGACCCAAACAGCAGCAGGCAGTAGTAAAACAGGCCAACTTACAAAATCCCTTGCTGCGAAGGATTACAAACACAATGCCTTTAAAACACCTGGAACATAAAACGAATGGCTGCAGAGCTCTCCTCAATTCACCATTAAGAATTACAAAATAGCCTCCTAACAAAAGAGTGCACAAGGAATAAGAGGTTGCGTCAGAGATCTCAGCGCCATTGGCTTGCATCATATAGTCCCTGTGTTTGTGACTAAATTGAGCGATATGCATTGAAACGAAGTCGATTTATCGATAGAAACACCTCATAAATCTACAGCTAACTGCTGATTACGTGAATCAGAGGACATCCCCTGCCAGGCTGCCTGTGTGGGCCACATTCTGTGAAGCAGAATCTCAGTAAATCTCCGTCCACGTCACGCTTGCTGTAGTGCCTCTACCCTGGGCCACCCACTGTGATATTTGATTAAGCCTATTTGTGGACATAAACTCGATGTGAAGGCAGAAAAGAGAAAGGGCTATACTGGAGACTTCAGACCAGCTGACAAACCTGGTTGCCATCATCACCAGTGAGTTATCCTGTCTATCTCTTTCCGGATCACCAGATGCCTTCCCTTGAACACATACCTATATGCATGTGTCCAGTTTTCTATGCACTGCGATAGAAAAAGCTCAAAACGGCACATTTTTTGACATGTATATGCTTGTGTTGGTCTAAACCTTGGGTGTCCAATCCTGCTCCTGGAGGGACAACGTCCTGCAGAGTTTAGCTTCAACCATCTCCAACACACTTGACTGGATGTTTCTACCGGTTGTTGACACCACACCCACATTGGCCATTCCCTACATTAGTCCACTAATATAGTCCAGTTGAGGGAGTGAATGAAAAGGAGTGAGCGAAATTGGATCTGAGAGTGAGAGGAGGGCTGCTGTGTAGTTTGTGCTTGCTATTTAATTATCATTTGAAACTTATCTCGAGCTCTTTCATGGAGACTAGCATGTATAAACCTAAATTAAACTACTTAATCAATTAAAAAGAAATCAATACCTGTATGATATTTCGCAGTAACCACATTGGACAAGCAGTTGGACAGCAATGATTCAGCTGCAGGCGCCATCTTCGGGCGAGACGTGTGAATTAATTCGACATTACCCTTACAGTGCATTATGGGTATTCACTAGGCATTGAGTGCACGTCAGTTTTACGCGTTATTAAAGTGTGTTATGGGATAGAATAAGTGCACTTGATAACGTCCACCACTACAAATGGCTGTCCCCTAAAATAGTACCCTATTTAAAGTCCAAAGTATACTTCTCTTTTTATGCACACATGAGAGACAGCGTGCAGTGCATGTGATGAGAATTTCGTCATCAGAATAGTACGTGCACACCCCAATTTTTGTAACCATGCGTACTTTGTATGCGCAGGTTGCACATGCGCATTGAATTTGTTTTGCAGTAATCAGTTGTTCCACAAGGTTGCAACACTGTCCCAGGGTGTTGTTTCACAATAGAAAATAGAAAAATCAGTTTTGCAATAATCAGTTGTTCCACAAGGTGGCAACAATGTCCCAGGGTGTTGTTTCACAATAGAAAATGAAACGGAAGAGAAAAGAGACAGAACAAGAAGAACAACAACAACATAACAGAGACTGCAACGACAGATGGCCAAAATGACAAGCGCTTCTGAGCAAGAGGGAATGGGGTAGTTAAAAAAATTGTTATCTGTCATAAATTATGGGGGAAAATAGAGCAGACACAGACGTATTAACAGCCATTCATTCAAATTAAAATGTTTATGGCATTGAATAGTTTTCCTGTTGTGAACAGGCCTTAATGCTATAAAAAGTAATGAGACAACGTGTACCCTATCCATGGAAAGTGCTCTGAATAAGTGGTTCATACAGGTGTCAATAACTGTAGTAGAATGAAAATCCAATGGTTGATCATTTGCAGAGCAGATGTTTTATAAATGTTTTATAAATTTGCATATATATCATATTATATTATCATATTATTTCTTCTCATTGAAGAAGTGGAAGATGCACTAGCACTCTTTACTCGATCAGTGGAAATAGCTCATCGTCATGGTGACCATAAAACATAAACTAGAACTGAACCGAATGTGTGAATTGATGACTAAAACAAACATCTGAGTAAAATATTATGATATTATAGAAAGTTGATGTCTGTTGATGTGTTAGGCCAAACAGACAGCTGCCAGTCTGCAATTAGACAAGGGAATCAATCTAGAGAGATCAAAGGTTACATTTCTGGATAAGAGAAGAGGGAGTGGATGAACATGCTGATGTGAAACTGGTGATAATGACACAAAGATTGAGAGGTGAGTGGAACAGACAGAGTAGACACTAGGCAAAGCGAACAAGAAGAGACAAGCTGCAACCAGGCTGAAAGAGAAAAGACGAGAGAGGACTGGAGAGGAGAAAAACTGAAGAAAGATCTGGGAACAGAAGGAGAGAGAAAAAAAAAAAGAGAGGATACATGGCCTGTTAATGGCTGATTACAGATTGCTTGTTTGTTTTTGTGTGTACATAAAGCTGTTCCCGCAATGCAAATATTGCATAGTTAAACATCTAACTCAAACCCAATTCTTCCTTGGCACTCTCTGAATTCCGTGATGTGATATTAAGTTGACATCCATAAAATCAAACTATAGAGCATTCATGCAAATTTTACTAATTGGTGTGACCACACTAGCTCACAGCATAGAAAGAAGAAAAAGGGTTGAAATGGTTCTCAGACCCCTTTCAATCAATTTGTCTTAGTGAAAAACAATACAAATAAAAATACATCTTCAGTGCATCAAACACTTGTTGTCTGATTAGGGACTGACATGAGTCTTTGAGGTTTGGCTTCTATTGCAAACATTGTCTCATTGAAAGCCTGTTGGATTTGTGCACTGCTCACTCTCAGATCTAACCCTGCAGCGAAGGAGCAGGAAATTATTTCCTGACAGCCCTGCTTTACCCCCCACTATGCACAAAACCGAGCCTCTGAAGATGCTCATTAAACATGAACGGTTCACTACCGCTCGGAATGTGCTTAAATTCCACTGAAGTTTAAAGGAGAACATAGTAACTAAGTTACCTACTTGTAGCAGGTGGATCTTTGATAATGTCCCAGGGAACTGATACATTAAATGGTAGGCCTAGAAAGTCATTCTTTTCTTTAGAACCATAGTACAAACTGCTAAGAGAAGTAACAAGAAAAATAAGAATCCAATTTGATAGGTCATGTTTGTTATTACCTGTCACAAACATAAAGGGATAGATCTGTCAACATTTACTCACTTTCATGTTGTTCCAAATATGTATGGTTTTCTTTCTTTACAAACTTAAAAGATATAAAAAATACAGGTAACCAATAAAAAATCAACAACTGAAGAAAGAATGTCATACAGGTTATAACAACGTGTAAGTAAATAAATGATTATTAAAAAATAATATAAGCCAAGCAAATTAAGAAAAACAGCAGAACATCAGGTCACCCTCCAGAGAATAGGTTGTACTAAACTATCAATTACAAATGATAAAACATACCTTAAGTTCTAAATATATGTACTCCACTGCAACACTGCAAAGAATGCAGATGGAATTTGTATTCTTTGTATTGAGCCAAGAGGTCAATCTGTGACATTTATATCCACTACTGGTCAAATGTCTTTGTGATACAGAATTCACAGGTCAGAGGTTACCAAATTTGAACTTCAGTAGACTTCTTAAAATTGCAGTCACAAAAGACTTAAAACTACATTGACTTCCATTTATTTACATTCAGGTTTCAGGCTGAATGGCTAAATGTGAAGATGGCATATTTTCACATTGTAAATGGATTAAATGTTATTAGAAACATATCCTTAATTACTGCATATTGTGAAAAGAACTGCACAGTGTGACTGCAACAAATAGCGAAACCTCTTTGCATCTGCTTGCATTTCCATGTGTTTGTATATGTATAAATGTAAATGCATTGAAGTCTAGTGTGAGCGTGGCCTTACACTAAAACAAAACAATGGTCACTTAAACAGTTGTTACTAATCTAGTCATGTAGACTTAATTATGCCATAATTATAATCGCTGTTCTACCTTCCCCACTAAAATTTGCTTCACCTATTTCGCACTGTGATTAATATGCAGCATTAGCAAGGTCTCAAAGCCTCATCTCATTTCAGCAATCTAAATCAAGTCAAAGCCAGTTGATGTGATAATGATAATGCTAATATGCTTTCTCCACCTCAGGGAAGGACTGTTGTAACACAATTTGCCGTTAGCCCCACACCTTATTGACTCGACGTGAGAGTTGCTGCCAGCTGTTCATGTAGGCACCTTATCTTCTCACAACAGAGAAGCAAGCCAGTCAAAACACGCTTAATGATTACATGATTAGTGACGGAGGAGAATCAATGACCCCAGAGACAAAATGGTCCATGAACGTAATCGTTCATAAGCAGGCAGGTAAGACACACGTACACGTACACACAATCAATAGTGCAGTATAATAGCTTGGTTACATTCAGCTTATACTTAAACCAGTTGCAACTTTATGAAATCCATTAATACTGGTTTTAGGAAAGATGGGTCTAAAGTAAATACTATATCAGGCTCGTTTTCACTTAAATTTAGAGAAGGAAAATAATAAGGAGAATAATAATTAAATATAACATGCAATTAACCAGCACAAAAAGGCACTAGACATGGAAGAAAGGACTAAATAGCAATACTCACAGTAGGTCTTCCTGCACAGCTCTTCCACTACCTCAGGCTTTAGTTTGCTGTTGGACTTGCCCATCTCTCCAGCTGGCCGCAACGGTTTATCCCCACTCCCCCCAATCCCACCTTCCACTTACATTTAAAAAAAGAGAGAGTAAGAACGAGAGAGGGAGAAAGCGGAGGCAGCACAAGAGACTCACAAGTCCTTTTAAATCGTGCTCTGCCTTTCCTCCAGACCGCAGCAGTGTAAAAAAAGAGGAGGAAGGACAAGTAATTGAGAGGAGCAAATTACACAGAAGCAATGTGATTACAGCATGCAGTGCCTAGAGTTGTCTCTCCTCACTCGGAGGGAATGAAAGAGAGAGAGAAACAGAGAGGGCTTTAATCTGTTAACCGGTGTCCCTCCTCCCCTTTCCTCCACCTCCTCCAGTCCTCCTGACAGTGTCTGCGGTTCCCTCGTGGAATCAGTGGCTCTGAGCAGCGCTCGAGCCCAGGAGAGGCACTCTTCAATTGGGTGCGCGCTGCTGTCTGGCTCGGTCCACTGGAAGAGGAATCGATTCACTGACTGACTCAGACATGCAGACGCATTCGTTGGCTCTCTCTGTGAGCGTGTGTGTGTGTGTGTGTGTATGGGAGGGTGCGGGTGTGTGTTGTCACAACGCTATGTGTTGATGCTGTTGTCCTTGACAACAGAAGCCACCCCCCCCCAGCGCTCTCTCTCCTACTGCCTGAAAATATCCTTTCCCTTAATACGTCCCTGACAAAGACTTTCTAGCTTTTCATTGTTAGTTTCATTAAAAGGTGCTTACTAAAATCGAATCTGATTGAAACGTAAAGATTTGACCATTTTATTATATTTGACAAATACAAAATGTGCACACATACATATGCATACATAGTTCACAAGTTTGTGAACCCTTTTCAATTTTCTATATTTCTGCATAAATATGACCCGAAACATCATCAGATTTTTGCACAAGTTCTGAAAGACAAAGAGAACCCAATCAAACAAATGAGACATGAGTCGTTTATTTATTGTGAAAAATGATACATTGTTACATATGTGCGCGTTGCAAAAGTATGTGAATCTCTAGGATTAGCTGGTAATTTGAAGGTGAAATTAGAGTCCATCTGTTCAGAGGGGTTTGAACCAGCGGGATGACTATCAGGTGTGATTGCCTGCCCCATTTAATTTAAAGAACAGGGAGCTATCAAAGTTTGATCATGTTTGTGAACAACTCAAGACCACTGTTAGCCTCCCCAAGACTGGTCCACCAACAAAGATGACTCCAATAGTCTGCGAGGTTGCAAAGGAACCCAGGGTAACTTCTAAGCAACTAAAGGGCTTACTCACATTGGCTAATGTTAATGTTCATGAGTTAATCATCAAGAGAACACTGAACAACCAAGGTGTGCATGACAGAGTTGCAAGAAGAAAGCTAAAGATCATGTGGACAAGCCAGAGGGCAATTGGAGAAATGTTTTATGGACAGATGAGACCAAAATAGAACTTTTTGTTTTAAATGAGAAACGTTACGTTTTGAAAAATAAAGAGAGAGAAAAAAAACACTGCATTCCAGCATAAGAAACCTCCCATCTGTGAAACATGGTGGTGGTAGTATCATGGTTTTGGCCTGGGACAGGACGACTTGCACATCATTGATGGAACAATGAATTCTGAATTATACCAGCAAATTCTAAAGGAAAATATCAGGACATCTGTCCCAGAAGTTTCAAGAGAAAGTGGGCCATGCAGTAAGACAATGAACCCAAGCGTACAAGTTGTTTTACCAAAGAATGGTTAAAGAAGAACAAAGTTAATGTTTTGGAATGGCCGAGTCAAAGTCTGGACCTTAATCCAATTGAAATGTTGTGGAAGGAGCTGAAGCAAGCAGTTCAAAGAAGGAAACACCAACATCACAGAGCTGAAGTGGTTCTGTACTGAGGAATGGGCTGAAAGTCCTACAAGATGTTGTGCAGGACTGATCAGCAGTTCAAAGAAACTTTACCTGCAGTTTTTGCTGAAAAAATGGGGTCACACCAGAAACTGAAAGCAAAGATTCACATACTTTTGCAACGCACAAATATGTAACAATGGATAATTTTTCTTAATAAATAAAATATTTTTGAACATATTTTTGTCTGATTTGTTTGATTGGGTTCTCTTTGTCTACTTTCAGGACTTGTGCAAAAATCTGATGATGTTTTGGGTCATATTTACGCAGAAATATAGAAAATTGCAAAGGGTTCACAAACTTTCAAGCAGCACTTCACGTGTGTGTGTGTGTGTGTAACAGCAAATATACACTCAAAAATATTTTTAAATGAATTATTAAATATTTACATCTATTAGATTTCACTTAAATAATCATATATTTTATTTTATGAAAAATCCTAAGAATCAACTTTTTTTAACTTTTGAAAACAATGAAATTTAATCAGTTAAAAAGTATTAACAGTTTGGAACAGAAGGAAGATGCATGAGACATAATAACGTTTATTAAGATGATATAAACCTGGTCAATGTGTTTGTGTTTTTTTTTTTTTTAAGTTTTGGGTTATTGGTACATGAATCGTTTTCTACATTTATTTATGTTGACTCTCATATTGAAAATATGCATCAAATTACTTTTTTAATTGGTAATTATGTAATCCAAACAGAAATTTTTATATATTATATTAAAGTAAAAATATGTCTAATTAGGCCTAAATATTTTACATACATGTATATACATAATCATAAATGGTTTTCCTTATATTTTTCAGCAATTAAATGACCATATATACATATATATATACATATATATATATACAGTACATATATATAACATAAGCCAAAGGCTAAAACCTTTAAGGACTCAATACAAACTGATATTCATGTACATTCATATGAATAATCCTAAAATAGGATTATAGTTGAGATTATAGTGCAGCTGTACAGAGGAAAAGCTCATAGTCTGTCATATTCTGATGAAGCCACAGCTATAATCTGCTGGCCCAGTTTAAGTCCAGGCCAATAGACTCCTCAGGGGAAGTTTAGTTTGTGCAGTGCCGTTCAAGCATCAGAAAGAGAGAAAGGCAAATGTTTGATTTTTGCTTCTAAATGAAGAAGACAGAAACAGAATAAGAGGACGCTGAGTCAGCTTCACGCAGCTCCATAAACACCCAGCGGCCTTTGCCAACAGCAACACCTGCTACAACACTTTCTGAACTACAGTGTAGAAATTTAGTAGAATAAATATTTTGTATTTTAAAAGTAGGTTGTAGTTGTTCTCTAGTTGTCTGTGGTGACTGATTATTGTTACTTTTCTAATTTAGAAAAAAAAACCCTAAATGTCAGCTACAGTTTTTTTTTTTACATGCAGAATGATAGCGCCATAGTAGATAGTAGATAACCATGTAAATACATGGGATATAATTATGGTATTTAGAACACTACACATCAAATAATGATGATACATACCAGTACCATTTGTTGGAGCAAACTTTACTCTGATATTGTACAGCAGCACAGTGGTCTCTGTGAAATATTGTGATTAATATAGTTCAATGAATAGCAATTAAACAGGATCATTCTAGAAAAAACAAACAAAACAGCCAAAAATCATTTGGAAGGTGGAAGAGGCCTATAAAGTGGCCTATAAATAGCATCCAAGCAAGTGAATTGATTTTCAGACTGACTTATGACATATTGCACAGCAGGAGAACAAACTGGAAAGTAGCCAGGAGTTGAAAGACACTTTGAGCATTTTGTAAACGTCATGCAAAAAAAAGAAAGTATTTCTTTCATCATAAAATGACATGTTGTGCCAAGCATTTGGCTTGGCAAGCAGCACTTTTCTAAAATGATGGAAGCTATATTTGGTAACATTCATACAAGATATCTACTGTAGTATCTCAAAAGAGACTTTTATGTTAGATGCTTTCCTTTTAACTAAAGGTTATGGAACCTTTTTCTTCTCAAGTTTCCCTGGCCCAGAATACAATGGCTTAGTGAAGTCTTCAATCTGTGTCCGCACCTCTGAAAATGTTTCTCTCAGAAAATGAGACCACAGACCAGATACAACATACCACTGGGCTAAACCAAAGATTTTAGTAGGAGTATATGCGTTACAGTAACATCATTAAAAGTTATTTAGGATTGCTTTTAACAACTTTTTTTTTTTATTATTTGTCCATGCACAGATTCAACACAAACACCCCCCAAAAAAATCGGCAAATCTTGAGCTTACCACTTTCCAGGCTTTGCGGCTGATAATGCTTTTAACAGTTCAATTAACAAGAAATGAATACCGTATTGACCCGAATATAAGACGACCCCCCTTTTTCCAGACTTTTTGAAAATCAAATCTTTTTTTTCTTAAATTATTTCCATATTGTATATTGTTGTAGTGGACAGCACATTCCAGGGCCCAGTTTATG
>SCHK01034124.1:432-10623 GCA_004124795.1 Poropuntius huangchuchieni
GCAGGCTTTTCGTACTAAACGACATTACATTAAAATATTTTTTATTTTTATTTTTTTTAAAAACAGCAGATACTTTGATTTTTATTTATGGGAAACTACACTCCAAGAAAAAAAAAAAAAAAAAAAATGCTGGCTTGTTTCAACCCAAATATGGACTAACCCAGCCGTTGGGTACAATTTTTACATTAAAGTTAGTCCATATTTGAGCCAAAGTTGCATTGAAACAAATCAGCATTTTTAGAGAGTACTTTTTACGCCTTTTTAGACCTGCTTAGCTTTATACAGAAATAGCTTATCAAAGAGTGTGTGCATTCGAGGCTTTATACCTGAGATGTCTGCCGACTCTCTGCCGTTGTGATGCAGATAGCCCTGCTCCAGAGAATAAGGCGGCATACTCGAGTGTAATCCAGAGGAGTTCGGGCTGCTGGAGGCCAGCGGCTGCTGTTTAATGTAAGGAGACACACCTGATGAGGCCCAATGAGCCGAGGTGGTTCCATACGGAGAATGACACTCCAGCGAGCCGCTCATGGCCGGCGGCGAGTGGAGCGGGCTGTTGCTGTTTTCTGGGCCGTACTCGCCATTGGAAGCGACTTGGCATGCCGTCATGTATGTAGAGCCCGAGCTCGGCGACATGTGTGAGACATGATGGCCCGTACTGAGGCTATCGTAACCCGTGTGAACGCCAGGCACGGGGTTGCTCATCATGTCCAGATTATAGCTGTTGGCGTGGCAGGCCAGCGACGCGGAGGGCGACTGGAAGTCGAAGTTCTGGGGCAGCATCGAAGCGCCGAAGCCAATGCCGTTCATCATGCGGTACATGGGTTTGAGTGCCTGGCATTTCCTTCGGAAACCACGGGGCCTGCGTCGGAAAGAGCCCTCCTCGAACATGAACTCGCTGCCGGGGTCGATGGTCCAGTAGTGGCCTTTTCCCGGCCGCCCGAGGCCTTTGGGAAGTTTGATGAAGCACTCGTTAAGAGACAAATTGTGTCTGACGGAATTTTTCCAGCCCTGGTAGGAACCCCTGAAAAACGGGAAACGCGCTTGGAGGAACTGATAGATCTCACTCAGCGTTAACCTTTTGGTCGGAGAGCTCTGTATCGCCATGACTATGAGAGCGATGTAGGAGTAAGGCGGCTTTTCGGGGCGCCTCATGCCCGAGTTGGACTTTTTGCCTTTGCTGCCGGTCGCAGCGGTGCTCTCCAGCGCTGTCTGTGTGCTCTGAAGCGCCGAGTGCATGGCGCTGGATGCAGGGCTGGATCTGATGGGAGCCGGCGTGTCCAGCTGCTGCTGAGAGCTCTCAGTCGTCATCGCTAAGCCTCGTAGCCCGAAGGAAGATGTAAAAAGACGGATTCGGTCTTCAAAGAACGAGAGTCGGGGCTAAAAAACACGGGGGAAAACTACGCGTACTCCAAGCAAATCTCTCTTAAAAGCCAGTGTCTCTCCGAGGTCAGTGCGCCACAATTGTGCTCCTGGTTGAAGCCACCAGCTGTGTGTCGCCAGGATAGCGACCCCTCCTTAGTCTCTTGGTGGCCATCGTGAAGACTAATCCTTTAAGAGAAGGAAACTCAATGCTCCAGAGTCCTCTGGCGCAAAGACGTGCGGCCAAACAAAACGCGACCACCTATCAATTCGTAAATCTCTCTCTGCCCCCTAGATCCCCGCTAAATTCCTCCAAGAAATCTCCTCAAACTGTGGAGACCCACCCCTTTTCCATGTCTGGCATGCCTCCAGCTATCGGTCTGGCAGGAGGCTGTGCAGAGTCCGAGCAGAGAGACTCCCCACCTCCCCTCTGACAGCCTAAATACACGCAATAACGCCATTTATCAAGCCTAGTCCGACGTTTCAATCAACAGCGCCACACGCCAAACACCGGGGCGAAGGCTGTCAGAGCTCCAGTAATTAATGGCGTGTTTTGGTGAGAGTTCTGGCACTGGAGGACGGGAGGTTGAAATAGAAAAGCACTTCTAGTGAGTGGCACGATGTAATGGCGCGTTTGACCGTCGAGGGAACAACGTGCGAAGCGAGAGTTCATCGCTTCGCCTAAAGAGAGAAGAATGCGAGCACGTAAGGCAGTGACCTGGTTGAGCATCTTGTCAAGTACGCATGATGGGGGTGGGCGAAAAAAAGTCCGTCTCCAAGTGTATACAAGTTCTTGTAAAGGGCTGTTCTGGATAAATGATTTTGACATGAGTGGAAGCAGGCTTTTTCCATCAGCCGCTGCGCCAGTGCTCGGATACCACACACATCGCAGTGTCAGTTTACCGTCCCAGACCCCTATCATCCCCCCTGAGAGAGGGACTAATTAATTGTGGAAAGTGAGCTTAATTGGCCATACGAAAAAAAAAGTAAAAAGAAAGAAAAAGATCTCCAGTGCAACGCAACATTCGTGATTATCATGAAAGAAAAACAACAATACACGCGCGAAGTCACTTGATTTTATTTTAAAGGTTTAATTAAAAACGCAACCGTGCATGCAAAATAATAATGATAATGATATGCAAAATAGTAATGATAATAATAATAATAATAATAGTTTTCATGATTGCATAATCTAAGTAGTCGGTTCTATTATTAACGAATTCTGTTTTATTATCATTACACGCGTCAATGATTGGGCCTATTTAAAACAATTCTTTGTGTGTGGATAGCTATATTTATTTGCTCTGTAAACTAATCGATTCTACTACTGTTTACTGGCCTCTTACAGTTTAAACATTAGGCCTACACAGCAGTTGTTCTTTTTTTTAATTTGGCCTCGTCATGAATACGCGCACTAAAACACACGAATGCAATGCGAGGGCAATATTCACAGCCGTGCCTCATAGGCAGAAACAAGCAGCCTCACATCTTTATCAAAGACAACAAAAGGATGTGGAGATAAAAATCAGCCCTCGTCATAACAATAAAGGTAAAGAAAATAATCGCCCCAAAAATTCCCGGCAACATCAAACCCGCTATCCCCGCTGCGTTCAGGATGCACGCTTGGCTTGGAAAAAGCCGTGCTCGGTGCAGAAGAAAAATACGCGAGAGACTTTGAAGGTTTCTCGTTGCGGGGATAATATTGTTGTACTAGACTGCTGGATTCCTCTACTGTTGTAGGTGACCTTTTGAGTAAAGGTGACAAATCGATGACCACTCTCTGAGTCCGCGTTTGAAGGCTGCTTGTCACTGCTGAATAATGCCGATATTAGAGGTTTTTACTCTCCGCGTGACAAGAGGCACTTCGGGGGACGGATATTTGCAGTTCTGGACAGAAAATATAAATATTGAATTGCTAAATATATCTGTGTCCGCTCTCGGGGAAACTCTGCGAAGAAAAAACAAAGCCCTGGGTTCTCGAGGCGCCTGCGAATGACGAATGTTTCTCTCCCTCACAAGTCCAACAACTTCAGCAATTGTTTAAATTGCAATCAAACAAATAAACTGCGTGATGATAACAAAGATTACGCTCTTTGGGGAGTTACTGACGTGGGTTTTAATTTTCATCTTCATTCTGATATGAAAAATACAAAAAATGAAAACAAACAAATTTGGATACCTATAAAAATGTAATCCATAACCAGTTATTTATATTTTATAAAAGAGTACCATTCGACCGTGCGAAAGAAGTTTGATTACAATAATCTAGTTTCTGAGATTTCACACTCTTGCCTGCTGTTGTGCAGCAGATATTGTACATTACATCCTGTAGGTTGCAGTATAGTCTCTACAGATGACAGACCCTTTAAACGCCATAAATGGCAACAGGCCTTGTCAGTTTGATTGGTGCTAATGACTTTCTCCTTGACGTCACGTTACACTTCATACGTAGAAGTTGAGGTCGATTTTTTTTTTTTTTTTTTTTAGCTTGGCAGGAGCAAGTGGTGTCTAATAAATTATGTCGATTTAAATTATTTGAATAACATTTGTGACTGTCGTTTAGGAACTATGAAGGACACACATATATCGACGTTAATATATCCACATTTAAACATGTGGATTATTCTCTTGCTCAGGCGAATGTTTATGTTCACTCCATTAATTTGTTAATTCCTCAATTGAGATATCAAATCATATTATATTTTTGAATTTGATATCATAATTCGTGCTTCTGAAACGGTCTGCTTTTTAGGAAAATTGTCTATTGAGACGTGTCTATTTGGAAAAAAGAAAACTCAGGTTCTATACGATAATAACAAGGATGAATATAGTTGGCCTACTAATATAATATTAGTAGGGCGAAGTCACTTCAAATGGGCCACGTTTTGGTAAATTATTTATAATACCACCAAATAAGCTATGCATGAGATCTAATAATATTCTTATAAATTAGCATGGGTATCTTAAATATATTTATATTTTTTAAATGTGTTAAATAATAGTATAATATAAAGTTATTAATGTATGAACGGTCCCAAAATATAATAATAATATAATAGTAATAATAACAAAAATACGAAATAAAATAAAATAAATATAAAAATACAAGTAAGTAAATACATACAAATTAAAACGAACGAACGAAAATGTAACAGTAATAACAAAAACTGCTACTACTATTTGTAACGAAATGTTTGACGGGTATGTTTAAAGGATGTGTTTAAAGCAGAAACAAGGACACATTTACAGTTTAAGCATCCTATGGTTTTAACTACCTTATTAGGTAAATACTGCACTTGGCCTAGACAGCTGAGTTATGTCATCTTATCTTCAGGACCGTGGACAGCTCGTGGAAACGTATGGAACTGGGATTTCATTTCAATATCCACAGCTGCCTCAAACTGAAGCTGCTCTCTCTTGTTTTATTGTCTTTCACCAAAGTCTCAGAACTGTCACGCTTTCGGCATGCTGAACTATTAATATACACATGCTAAGGATGCGGATTCAGGGGACGTGTGAAGACAAACAGAGGCGCCCAGACAGAAGGGCATTATGATAACACCACCTGCAGGTACTGCCGTCAAACTCTCGGGCCATTGCAAACATAATAACATTTAGGGTTAATTCAGGATAATTGGGACATTTTTTTGTCCCTGGCATCTCAATGGCAAAAAGCATCCCAGTTTACCTGGATTCACCATTATGAGAAAACGTATTGGAAAACGTGAATGTGCATTTGTTGTTGTTGTTGTTTTGTTGTAATTTTAATCAACATTTGGTATTTTAAATCACAGTACGCAGCACCGTCAGAACATGTATTCGTTAAAATATAAAAAGAATAATATCACAGGATTTTAAAACATCTGGCCACGAACATTCGTGTTTTATTTTAAAACATGTTTTATTATTCAATATAAAATGCGCATGCATTCTGTCAGAAACAAAATAGTTTACAATAATTCCAGTTAAGATGCAGGAGCCTCACTTTCTTTGTAAGAACTCAGATTGAGCTTGTCTTTTGAGTAGTTTATCTCGAACAGTAAATCTGAAATGGAAACAAGTTGACTTTTATAAGAATCGTTTGAGGCACCTGGTTCAACACACTTAAAACAAACACAAAGGACAAATAAATACACAGACGACAGCTTAAAACAACGCAACCGCTCAGTAGGACGATACAAATATAGAATAGCTATATTAAATAGTTCACAACTTTCACTCCTTGTCATTTCGCATAAAACTTTCCCGGACGTTCTTTACGCAGGCGGATGAAATGTATGTCTTTGTCAAGTCACAAGTGCTCAGAAAGTGCCAAAGTTCCCCACCCTGGACCCCACGCGAGATTACGACAACAAATAGTCGATCTTGAACGGGTGGAAGCCCGCGGACGCGTGCGGGATCGACAGGCACTCGGATGTCAGCTGGAACGGGAGAAAGTCCCGTTGGTGGCGGAAGCTGGTGGCGGGGTCCTCCGGGGGTCCAAAGGACCGAAGCGCCTGCGTTTGGGGAAGAGCCACGGGGGAGGCCCGCATCACATACCCCCCGTGCCAGGTGTCGACTTTGCGTTCCTCTTTCCTGAAAGGTCGACTGAGGATGCTGTCAATGGCGAAGGAGCTTGTAAACTTGGCGCTGGAAGGAGGCGTGACGATAGTGTCCGCCGCAGGAGCTTGGCTCGGCCCCTCTGGCTCCTTGCCCGTTTTTTTGCTGATGCGCTTTCTCCTCCGACGAAACACTCCGTCCGCAAAGGTGTACTCGCTGTGAGGGTTCAGCATCCAGTAGTTGTCCTTCCCCCACGGTCTGGAGGGGTCCCGCAGCACCTTGAGGAAGCAGTCGTTGAGAGACAGATTGTGGCGCACCGAGTTCCTCCAGCCGGTGTAGCTGCCTCTAAAAAACGGGAACTTTTTCATGAGGTAGTCGTTGATTTCGGCCAAAGTGAGGCGGCCCGAGTTCGAGTCGCGGATGGCCATGGCGATCAGCGCGATGTACGAGTACGGAGGCTTGGGTCTCCTGGTGTAGGGCTTGCCTTTGCCCTCGGCGCCCGGAGGAAGAACAGGTGCGGGACTGTGAGCCACGCAGTCTCCATCCGAGCCCAGCTCGTCCTCCGCGGACATCGGCGACGGGATGCTGCCCTCGGCGTCGCTGCAGAGCTCCGCGGGCTTGGAGTCGTAGTGACCCCCGCAGAAAACCTCCAGCTTCATTGGCTGAGCTCGTGGCACTTTAACTGTCCGAGCGCTTGAGTCCTTAAGAAAACAGCGGAGAACGAGAGCTAGAATAGCCACGCGGAGCTGTCAAACACAATCCAGCGCGTGAGAGTGACAGGATCTGTACCTGCTGCAGTTAAGTGCTCTTAACATCCCTAGCGCGCGCTCAGCTGTCTAATATAGGCGCTCACCTCTGGGTATGCCTACAGGGGCGGGGCCTGTCTTTAAGTCTTAAAATCACTGTTACAAAAACACACGGATCATGCACACCCTGTTTTGAAATAAAGCGGTCGAGCGTATGTGGACAAACATCAGACAGACTCGTGATGAATGGCTTTGTTGGTTTGAGCCGGGTTTCGTCACAGCGAGGCGGCTTCACCTGCGTCCTCGCTCACCTTTGCTCCGCAGAAGAATTTCACCTCAGGAAAGCAGGTGGCGTGCGTTTATCAGACATGGCGTGCCGCGCAGTCAACAAAGCTTTACCTGTAGGAAGAATAGTCCTAAAAAGTTAGAACTTAATCATAATAAGAGTCAACATACTGTAATCGCTTCCCAACATCTTAGTTGTGTCAATCACATCACTCATTAGTCATTAACTGCAGTGTGTTACATTTGTGGATGACATTATGCTTAACCTCTGGTGTAAAACATCTCTATGGCTAGAGCATTAAACTGTTTAATACTGCAAAAGAGGATCATCTCACTGCATCCCATTTATACACTAATACAGAATTAATGATGAATTTCATTCATGCAGGTAAATGAGATGCACAATTCCAGCTATGAATTTAGTGTAGCTATACTTCTTCTCATTTTCAAACTCGGTTGCATCAAATATTTTAGTCATTAAACACTTAATGGACGCATTTTGAGCTGTGTCGCATGTCTAATGCAGTAAAAACAACTTATATTACATAAACAAGCAGGGTGTGATTTAGAATTATGCTTTTAACTTGCATTATGCAAACATGTGCAATAGTTTCTTTTATGTGTTTTGAACACTCAAGTGGTGTCAGAATGCCTTTAAGAATGCCTCAGATATTGGATATATGCTTCAATGTCATGACACTCATTTGGGTCTGCAGACTCCAGTAAAGAAAACATATGCATTTCAGACATATACTGTCTTGGATATACCACTTATGATTTTGTACATTCCTAAATTAAAATGATTTTTTAAATATTTCTTTGTTAAAGTAAAAAATAACACTAATACCACAATGAAGATAAGTCCCTTTAAAAAGTGAAAATCCCACAACTTTAAGGTCAACTTTTTATATTTCACCTGCTCTGAGGTCAACAAGGTCACACATGCTCAGTAGTTTTGTAGTTTTTGATATTTTTAAGTAATCGTGTTTATATGTTCTGCCTTTATCAGTACAATTGCACAAATAAATAAATTTTAAAAAATGTTTTTTTTTTGTTTGTTTTTTTAATTGAAGTAAATACTAGATTGGTCTATAATAAGCATTTGACATTTGATTACTTTTCGTCTCTGATGAATGATGTAGGAAATGCATTTTATGAAAATAAATCTAAATTAACATTTTTATACATGCACCTTTTTCTGTTTTTTCTAGTTCTCAAGAATTGAAATGCATATTTTACATGGCTCATTTCAATACAACCAGTAGAGTAGTCTTCATTAGCACCAATAGTGTCTCTACTTCTTTGCCAAGAAACAAAAGAAAGACCAACTGTCAATTTTAATATGCTAAATGAACATTTATTTAGTTACAGAATCAGCTTGAGACACACATTATCATCCTCCAATCTCATTTGAAGATCCATCCACTGACTGCTTGTTGCTTTCCATGAACCTGTCGCACAAACAGAGGACGCTCACAGGTTTCATGTGTTGGGTCGGTGTTTTCTGTATGTTTGAAGGCGAGAGAGTCCAGCAGTCTGAACCATAACTCAAATATTTAGATTTGAAGTGTATTCATTAATGTGTGAGGAGAGGTTTACCACACAGTCGGCACATTGGATGAAGCAGTAGGTTCCACTTCCATACTGCGGCCAACCGCATGAGCGCTGGTAATTACACCTGCAGTACCTCATTACCACTTAATCGTCTTTCACTGACCGTAAAAACAAGTTCAGGGTGTGATGGGGAAAAAAAGCATGATGCATACAGTCCCTTGCTAATTAATCAATTAAAATAAGTTGTCTATTAAATGGCCACAACGTATGATTTAGATCTCACCTCTGCAATTCAAATTCAAAAGGCAAGACTGGTCTATTTAGTGACTAATGTATGATTTCAATTAGATTTGTAAATATCATTTCAAGGTTCGCTCATTTTTTGAAGCAGTCAGAGCTAATTAAATCGGACAAATGTAATTATTGTCATACGTGGATCGCTACACGCGGAATAGAAAATGTAAAGCTTGTTTTTGATGAACGTGAGTAACTCCGATGATGAGATTTGCGTGAAATCGGGACATTTTTTCAAATTGGTCAAAATGTGCAATAAATGCACACCACCTGGTTTTCTGCACTTAACCGAAAGGTTTTTTATGTGCTGTAATGAGCATAAGATTTTGGATCTTGTACTGATATTTGAATGCGGTTCATTAAAACTTGGCCGAATTCATGATGTGAAATGTCAGAGGCAGAGTTATTTTTCTTCCAGCAGTTGGGAATGAATGGGTATTCCTCTCTGAAAGCCTGGCCTGGACCTGCTTTACTCCACACTAGCCTAGCCAAATAAATACGGCACATACTGTGGTCTGTAGCGCTGCGTTCTGCAGGGCAGGTTCAACAAAAAAATATGATGGACCAGTGGAGTTATAGGCATGTGCACCCTCTAATTTTCCCCTCCTGTGTTTATATGTGGCTTTCCAGATTGAAATTGTTTCCAGTAATCTGGAGCGCACAACCAACAGGCCTGAGCATAAACAGTCGTGAGTGTAGGCCAGACCTGATGGGCTTTTTCTTGAACAATGTGGGTGGAATTGAGAAATTGATCACAACTAAACTCTTCCTATCAGTCTTCAGTCCGTTGTATTGTTCAGATTTTGCACTGATGACAGTTATAACTTTCAGACTCGGTGATCTTTTAATGCAGTTTACATTGTAATCCTCTTTAGATCCAGGTCTGTATTATCAAAATAAGCATCTCCAGACTATTTTGATCCATCAAAGTTGGAAAAAAAAAAAAAGCAGTGAACTCAAAAACTGGTAGATGAACCACTGTTGTGATCTGTTTTCCACTGCCTACTTTCATAATGCTTGTTTATAATCACAAACAGAACCGGCGCATTCACCATTCAAGCCTGGAGTGAATCTTTCCACACAGTCACATAATAACAACAATCATCCAGGAACAACTGGCACAAAGTATTGCGTGCTTAAATTCGCTCTTTTCAGTTAACTTTGAAAATGCGGTCAAATGTTGTCAAGGTGTGATCAAGCAGAGTTAATGCATGTAGAGAATTAAACAGAATAGCTTGAGCATTAATGTCACTGGTGTTGTCACAATGAATTTATCAGGAGACGATGTGTATTTGGTGTAGTGCAATGTGTTTACGTGTTTTAAAGTAAAAAAACGCACTATTTTCCACATATTTTACATTTATTTTATCTCTTCTAAACCCCGCTTTCTGAAACGGGTTGGTTTTTACAAGCT
>SCHK01034152.1:0-14873 GCA_004124795.1 Poropuntius huangchuchieni
TATACAGAATTATAATACATACTGTACACTACAAAAAAAAATTTTTTTTGTGAAAAAGAATAATGGTTTCCACAAGAAACACATGATGTTTTCAAATGTTTTCAACATAACAAAAAATGTTTTGCGTACCTTGCTTCATATTAAGCAACAAGGTTAAATTACATTGCTTACTATGGAGGGTCAGAAATCTCTCAGATTTCATCAAAAATATCTTAATTTGTGTTCTGAAGATGAACAAAGGTCTTGCGGGTTTGGAACGATATGAGGTTGAGTAATTAATGACAGGATTTTGGGTGAACTAACCCTTCAAAAAGATTGCAAGCCCCAAACTTGTTTTGAATGGCAGTGTAAATGATAAAATACCCATGAGCAGTTGACTGTAACCGCAGAGGAGAAGCTGTTGGTTACATGTGGCTTCTCTCTCACCTGGCTGATGTCGCTGGTCCAGGCCGCTTTCTCCTGACGGGATGGTGACAGCAGCACCACAGTGAAGGCAGGAGCATCTGAGGGCTCCACCACAATCTTAAAGTCAAGGTGACCAAAAACCTGCCCTGTATTCTTAGCTAAAAAAGACAGAAGGTTACAATTAAACACGAATCATGCTTGAAAATCCTAATTTACTAGTCCTGAGGGACCACTCAGGAAAACAATGGAAATAAAAACTAATTAAACTGAAGGGATCTCTTCTTAGTAACACAATAATGGTGGTGATGTTCATTAAATAAGCTCTTAGGGACCATATTCAGGGATCACGAGAGGGTCATTGTGATGCCATTTTGAATTAGCCCTTGGGCCTCTTTCTATACCCTCAAGTGGATAATCAATCCATGACAATCATCATCTCTGCCCATTTGACATTTAAACAGCAGGCAGTTTGGACTCTTTTCTGACCTGTCTATAATAGTTAATTAACCTGCAGTATATGAGTAATGGCCAATATATAGCTAATGATGCATGTCTCCACTCATCTATGCTGATGTGTTTGAAAATGTGCGTCAAAGAAACAGGCTCACCGTCTTCGTCATTAGCGTCAGGCTCCTCGATGAGAGTGCACTCAATCAGGGACAGCACACCACCTTGCTGCCAGAGGGTTAATCACAAAGAGAGAGTTTCATGATATTGATGGTTTGTTAGAATAATGGCTTTGTTGTGGATCTTATGTACAAAGACATTTCAAAGGTGTTTTCCAAAAGCCTTTGTAGTGCTTTCTTATTAATCTCCTTTTGCTGTGGCAATCACCATATAATTATATAACTGGTAATTATTTCACTGGACAACAAAAACAAAGTGTTTTTGAGAACGAAATTGAGAAAATAACTTGAGATTAGTTAATGCATCAAACAAATGAGTAAATATTTTGTACTGCATGGTCAAAGACCTCTTAGTTATACCTATGTGAAGCTCCAGAAATTGTGCATGAGGATTGACCCAGTAAATGAAAATAGCACAAAAGCATTTCACAAAGTGTGAGAGGAGTAATACACAAAATCCGGACTAGGACTGTGGGGACTGAAGGAAATGAACAGGCGAAGCTCAAACCTCATCACACATGATTAACCTTTTGACATTATTACAATTAAAATAAATATTTGCTGTTGGGTTTCTATGTTATTGATCATCAGGGGTTTGCTTTATAATCACTATGCCCTAGCTGCACTGTCAATACATTCAACACAGAACGGAAGACATTTTTTTAGTGACTGGTGTGCTGTAAAATGGCATTTCAGTCGCAGTACTCTGTGTGCATGTGTGTCACGTACTTTGAGCAGGTGAAGTTTGCCTCCTGAGCTGCGTGTGCAGATAAGGAAGTGCTTGGTGAAGAGGAAGCACTGTCTCTCCCCTTCCTTTTTGAGTGAGAGAGAGCCTAGACGCACCTTACTGAGCTTCCCTCTCTCCACTGAGGGCAACTGGATCAAAGAGCCTGAGAGAAAGACATCAGGAAAGAGACAGAGTGTAAAAGTAATAATAGAGTGGCACAACAAGCTGAGACAACAGAGCAACAGCAGTCAGCACAAATAATAAAAGAAGATCAAAGACACCTTTACCACCGAACAAAAGATTACAAGAAGAAAGGGAACATGGGAGATTTTTAGGTGACAGAAATCATAAGGAATAATATTCAGAAATTATAGAGTCCAAAAAAAAATGTATCCATGTGTCCATACAAATAATGTATTTAGGACAACATAATAGTAAAAAAGGGAATCTATTTACTTTATTAAATCACATTATTAAATTGATATCACACTTTTTATAATAATTTAATTATTTTTGCTAATTTATAATTTGAACAAATTTTCTTTTTTCTTTTCTTTTCTTATTTGTTTTTGCATATATTCATGTATATATTTTACTTGCTAGTTTCCCCACCCTCTTTCTTACATTTGAGTAAATAAGATACCATTCTAAATATATATACACACACTCACAATTTTTCATATGTTAAAAAACGTTAAAAATGGGTTAATGTTTCAAGAGGAGAAAAATTATCTTTCCTAAGGCCACATTTAAAAAGCTGGAGAGACTACTTCGACAAGAAATCAGTTTTTTTATTGAATTTATTATTTATTTATGAATTTATTATTATCTATTTAAGCATTTTAGCAGATTTTAAATTTTAGCAGTGCACAGTGCATCGTGCACAAGATGAACGATTATAAATGCATGATGAATGATCTTTATTGTAACACCGAACGTGGGCAGAGACAAATCAAACGGTCAAATCAATGTTTCCTGTTGCTCATTTTTTTCAGAAATCAGCATCTCACATTGAAAATATAAGACTTTAGAGACTGCTTTGTCACTGCAGTAGTACAAATAACTTTTTTTAATTAAATGTCAGTTTTTTTGCTGTGCCTGTAAGAAACACCCACATTGCATGTAAAAATGAATAACGGGATGCAAGGTATCTGTACAATTTAATTTGAACTTTGTCATTGTTCAATGACAGCCTCTTTGCAAAGCCTGTATTGTGACAAGACTCAGGATAAAAAATTAAATAATAAATAAACAATATAAAATTAAATTAAATAAAATTAAATAAAAAAATAAATAAAATAAATTTAAGCTACTTTAAAATGTGGATCCTACAGACAGAATGCAATACATAAGTCATAATAATGATAAATCCTCTCACACCGACTCATGGAGCTCACGCGTTTTAAAATCACAAGAAAAGTCAACAAAAGAAATTGCTTTTCCTGTCACTCATTCTACAGAAGAACATGAACTTTATCATGGTGAGCTGATGTAATTTCCTGTTCCACACATTCCATGTAGAGACCCCCCAAGTGCTTGTTATTCCTGGTTTTCTACTTCTCCAGTACAGGGCCGGATTCTAATACATTATAAAACACCTCAACTGAAAACATCAGACACTCTGTCAATCTTGGAGACAATGCTGTCCAATTGTGAAACCATGAATAATTCATACCCAGAGGGGATCAAACTGAAGCTGTCGCTGTCACTCAGGTGCTGGTTCTGCTTAAGGCAGTGTGTCAGACAGGTGGCAGCTCGAGGTGTTAACACGACTCACCTTGTCTCACAAACGTCTGGCTGGTGTCAAGGAGGATGTCACAGCCCTCCACGATCATGCGCTCGATAGCCAGGTTCTTACGGATGTTTTCTGTGTCACTCACTTCATCGTGCATCACCCTGGAACAATGCGAACATGACACTTGTGTCACAAACGGAAACATGAGAAATTCACCTTCTTACTTTTTGCCACTTTGGTTCTCTGGCAAAGCTGTAAATGAACATGTCAGGGTATAAGAAGCACAGGGTATAAGACGAATCGATGTATTTACAACTACTGCATAATGCCAAGGGCAAAAAACAGGTGGAAATTCACTACATCTGCTGAAGCACTATCTGCATTGTTTTGACATATTAGCCACTAAAATAATTCAATTGTGAATCAACTACAATTTAATTTAAAATTTAATGTATGACATAAAATGATTCAAAAATTCAGATGGTCATCGGCTGATGTACTGATCAATAGAAAATGTTCTCTCTTCAATTAATTTACTGCTGAATTCTCTATTTAACACCTTTTTGCAGTGGAATTAGCAGAATATTCAAATAGAGCTGTGTTCTTTTGAGTAGGGCTCTAGTGATTTATATAGAAAGAGAAAATAAGAGAAAATTACTTAATACTCATGGCACAATGCTATTTCANTTTCAATTAATTTACTGCTGAATTCTCTATTTAACACCTGCTTTTTGCAGTGGAATTAGCAGAATATTCAAATAGTGCTGTGTTCTTTTGAGTAGGGCTCTAGTGATTTATATACAAAGAAGAGAAAATTACTTAATACTCATGGCACAATGCTATTTCAGTGTATTAAGGGGATGGGTCACCCTAAAATGAAATTTCTTGCATTATTTTCTCACCCTTGTTGTTCCAAACCTATATTACCATCCTTCTTCTGTGGAACATAAAAGAAGTTATTTTGAAAATGTCTCTGTGATTTTTTTTCATCATACAATGAAAGTCAATGGTCCCAAAAAGCCAATAGCCCCCCCCCCCCCAATCCAAATCCAACATTCTTCAAAATATCTCCATTTGTGTTTGAGTCTAAAAAAAAATTAGAATTTTTCAAATTTTGTAAATTAGGCAAAGAGAATCAGGCAAATGTAGTGAATCAGGCAAAGGTTTTTGCAATGACACACAATGTGCAACTGTTTGGTAAGTTTGCCTCTCAGGGTGGTTTCTTTACCTGGAGAGTTCCTCCAGTTTAGACTTGGCAAACTCTAGACTTTTCCTTTCCACATGCTCATGAGGTGTATGAGCCAGTAGCTCATGGAGAGTGATGATATAACGAGGGATCTGTCAATCAATAGCATAAAGAGAGAACAATTGTAAAGTCTGAAAGTGTACAGAGTGAGAGTTATCAGCAGGCCTGCATAGAGTCTGCACCCACAGAATGTCTGTCTATCAATCAAGTTCTATATGTCTCTCGCCCGTTACATGTTCTGTACTCAAAAAATGTGGCTAATTTGATAATGCTTTCACCAAAGTGTCTAGTGTCTACTCTCTGTGTAATTTAATTCTACTGATTTTACCACAAATTCACCCCAGAAAAAAGGTCTGCAGATTCTGTATGGGCCTTGATTTCAGGAAACTTAGAAAAGATTACTTTGAATGTTTGAGGAATTGAGATACATCAGGCTTCTAGAAGTGATAAACGAGGCTCTTCGTGCGTGAGTGTGAAGAGCTCGCTCAAATGGTTTATGGAAAACAAATGTTGTATTTGTAGAAACACAAGCCAGCAATTCCCAGTGGCAGTTCAATTAATTGAACAAATCATGCTCTTCAGTGATCAGTCTGGAATTGAATAAGACACTAATGAGAGTGTGAGAGTGGCACCTGAAACATGGGGTATGTGAGGAAGGTTTCCAGCATCCTCCCCTCACACGCAGCGTTTGATTCGTACTGCTTCAGGAGTTTGTCAAAGTCCCGGTTCTGCTTACAGTTGGCCAGAACCTGAAGACTGTACTGGTGGTTCCTCACAAATTCCTGATAGATGTTCAGCATTGGCAGCAAGATATCAAAGAGATCCGCTAAAAAGGAGCAAACAACGTCAAAGTCATTAAAAATTGGATTCTTTTATTCACAGCGGTGCTTGAAAATGCTTATCTTGGGTTTAAGATGTTGGCGGGTTTTTGTCTGGCTCTCATTGTTACAGAAGTGTGTGTGTCTGTATACGCTGAGATAGGAGCGAGTCAGACGTCATTGACGGGTTCGATTGAGAGGCTGTGCGTCAGCGGAAACAGCTTGTCCTTGATGTTAGTGTCATTCTGCAATGTGCTGTCTTTGTTGATGGGGTGTTCTGAATAGCTGCTCCTGAGTGCGGTAATTAGCTTTCTGAGAGATAAAATGTAACAATCATGACATACCTAGAACCAGTGTGGGCCAGTTTGCTATCCTCGCCTTCAATCCCTGATGGAATATTTCATGTAGAAACATGATTGTCTCACTGAGGACAAAAAAGAGAGTATATATATATATCAATACAACAAATATTTAAAAGGATTGATTAAAATATCAATAAATCTGAATATTAAATGGCACCAGGGTCAAAGCTTAACACTCACCTTGTGCCAAAGGCGCACAATGTTGCATTTTAACACAATGCTGTATTTTGGTTGCAGTTCATTTAAAATGCAGTACGACATTTATAGGATGATTTATTTAGGTTTAAAATAATCAACACATTTGATTGAGATCAAAACATTAAGGGCTAGTTTTACTAAACAGGGCAAATTAGCACGAGAGCGCATTTCCAAAACAGTGCCAGAAATTGGAAATTTCTGCAGGTGATTTACCAACAACGCGCAAATTAAAGAACAGACGCAACATCTCATTTACATATTGACCAACGCAATATACCAAGTGCAGTGCAAATTACCGTAGTTGCAGATAAAGAATAAAGAAACCACAGTACGTTAAAAAGCAAAGAAAAATGAAGGGCTGCAAGAAGTTTTGATAGACCTGGTATTTAAATTTAAAAATAACATTGTTTGGCTTGTCTTGGCAAATGATATGTTCAGATAATGTGTTCTTCTGGCATTCCAAATAAATTAATACGTGTGGAAACAATCCTCTCCCTTTTACCACGCACTTTCTATTCTCTGCGGTGCCTCCTCCTAGCAACAACAATTGCAGCCATTTCAAGCGCAAAATAGTTTAAGACATGCTTCTTTAGGTGTTAAATAATGGCACAAACACCAGCACAAACGTTAGTAAATCTCATTGCGTGATTCATTTTATTACTCTCCTCCTATATGGATCTGAAAAAGAAACTCCTACAAATGCATATTCAATAAGGTCAGGCGCCTATTCAGCGCTAATTGTGCGTCACTGTACGTCTTTAGTAAATCCTGACAGTACTACTTTAATGCCAAAAAACGGTTTGCACTGGCGCAAGCTGTTAGCAAAACTGGCCCTATATATGTGTTGCAGAAGGATGTGGATGAAATAGTTCAAATCAGCATGCAAACAAGCTGTCACAACACTGCAGTAATTATGTGTCAACACTGACCCTGGTTGATCTGGGTCAGAGGCTCTCTTGTATACATTTTTTACAACCCAGGATCATTGGAAAAACATTCCTGGTGCTTAATTCAGCAAAATGGCATTGCTTTTTTTCATATTTCCTGACACTTTCAAAGTGAAATGATGAAAAAAGTGAGAAAAGTGGTTTTCAATGCCAAAGTATCCAAACTCACACACCTGTTAAGGAAGATGCTACTGACATCATCGTGGCTAATGGGTGGTTTCTTGGAGCTGGCGGCCATTCTCAGTGGCCTCAGGAAGCAGTTGACCAGGATGGAAAGCTGATGGACGTACTCTGTCTCAGCCTCCACCATGTTGAAGACGATCTGGTTCCTCTTCCTCATGCTCTCAGCATGAGGAGAGCAGATGTAGTCCTGCACAATAATCTTCCATTTTCTTCTACACAGCCACCCTCGCATGAAGCTCTGGACCTACAGAGACAAAGTGTCTAGGATTACTACAGGCATTTGTGGTCACAGTTTGATCAATGAGGGAAACAGATTAACTTCATGAACTTCTCAAACCAATGGCCCTGGTTAAATGTTTAACAAGCCCATATGGCAGCGGTGTTTGGATGTAGACATATTTCTGGCCATGTAATGTTGAAGTTCTTTACCTTTTTGATTTTTTTTATATCAGGATCCTCCTCTTCCTGGTATACGTGGTAGGGACGCATTCTTTCCTTAGTTTTGTTCAAGGCTATAATCTTTATGAGAGAACAAAACACAACATGACTGAGCATTACAATGTTCAAAACACTTGCGAAGGGAAATTGGTGGAGGTGACTGTCAAAACGATTGGGCTGCAAATGGTTGCTGTGAATATAATTTGACAAATCAGATAATGTTGAGGTATTTAATGCTCATCCTTCTCAATGAATAATCAGTGTGTCATATATGTGGATCACTGAGACCCTGTGTGGGTGCTGGCACATCAGATTACTATCTTAACTTCCTCTCCACGGACAATTTCCTTCCTTCATTCAACAGCCTTCATCAAAAAGCTCTCTCACCAAGCCTTTATCAGCCATTTACTTTGGATGCAAATAGGCTAAATGCCCCACAGCGTATCTCCCAGTATATGCGGTCTGCAGGCACAAGCCAAGACTTTAGTTTATTGAAGTGCTATTGTACACTCCAGATAATAGGTAACAGTCACGTTTGTTGTTTTTTGCTTTATTTGTTAAGTGTTAGTTTGGAATTTAAAAAATCTTTGCATATAATCTGAAGGCTTTTATCGCTACCCTGCTTTAATGGTTCAGTTTCCTTATTCTACTTTTACTGCCATCATATAACATGCAAAATTGATTTTTTTTCTTCAGTTTCACAGCAATAAAAATTATACTGAGTTTATATAATAATACAAATAATACAATCACTTACCAAAATGCAGCATTTACACAGAATGTGCGTTTTTGTAAATATCTTGGCTTTACGTCATCAACACAAATGTTTTCAACAATATCAGGGTGTGAGCCAGTAGTAGTTTATATCTTTTTTAATTGTATCCTTATAAAATATTTATAAGTAACAACAAGTTTGAAGGCAGATGTTTCTGTTTAAAAAACAAAGCACTGCTTTTATGACTTCATCATTTATTCATGAAAGAAAGTCTGATATAATCATGACAATACAGCAAGTGGATTTTATGGCTATTTATATTATACACCAGACATATGTTTATATAAAGAAATGAGAGTGCAAGGAAAACAACACCATGCAATAACAGCAGTTAGAACGAGAATAGATAGATAGATAGATAGATAGATAGATAGATAGATCTTTTGTGAACAATGAGCAGTAAGTGTAATTAGCCTAATTAAAATAAAATGTTTCTTGTTTCTTTGCATCGATTTATACTTTGAATCATGTGTTCACATGCCACTGACCCTGCAATGTCAATAATGGGGCATAATTCTCATCCCCATGGCGACTGGTTCAATGGGGAAAATAATTCCCTGGTAACACAACTAGGGAACAGATAAGATGCAGAGCCTGAGAGATGCTCTGTGGCACACTGGGATTGCATATGTTGCTGGTAACATTAACCACAAAAAGAAATACTACAATCTGGAAAAAGCAATGTGAGAAAAGCAAACCTATGGTTGAACTCCATATCAGGATAAGTCACAAATGCTTTTAGTACACGACCGTTCAGTAATGGCGACATTTTTGGAGACCTGCACTGTTATTAGATTAATGGGATCTAGAGTGGTTCACTGATTCATAAAATTGGACTGCACGTTGGAAAACAGCCCATTAAATGGCACAGCTCAAGCATATACAGTTACCTCAGATTTAAGCCTCTCAATCTCTGTGTCTTGGTCTTCCAGTTGTGTGCGGAGCTGATTGGCTGCCACCTTCTCGGTCTCCACAATCTGCACCAGGTGGATGTACTTCTGCATAAGAACCTCACGCTCGATGATGATGTCAGAGTAGCTGAGATGGAAACAACAGGGTTACACTCAAATGTAATGAGATCTCAGAATATAAATGTTGTCGTTTATGCATGCCTGGGTTCATTTAGCGAAAGATGTCCAGTTGAGGAAAGTGCTACTATCAAGCCACTGCTGAAGTTGTTACTAAATCTTAACTTGATCGTGTTGACTGGGTACACGTTATTTGTTTTGTTTTTGTTTGTTTTTTTAAAGAGCCTGTGTGTGTTGAACCTACTGAAATCACCAACACTTTCCAGTAAAATTGTGTTTATGTAATTGCTGTGATGGATTTAAATTATAGCTTTTATCACTTCCAGATATAATTTTTGTTTTAAAACGTAAATGAAAACTTATTGACAAATGTAAAAATGTTTTGAAAAATACAACATATGCATGTTTTAAAAAATGTAACACACACAAATGGTGTACTTTGACTTTACGTATTGTCTGTGATTTACTTCCAGTTGCATTTAAGTGAACAATGTCGGCCGTTTGACTGAAGTTCAATGTGGCCTGTCCAGATGTTCACAGGCACATCTGTCCATGGGTAACCCAATAATCTGTTAGATTCAGACGATCTCTCCAGTGACGCAATACAAATGTACACTGCAGCTTGAGTATAAATCTGTATAAGGAGTATAAATCTCTAGAGTGTCAGTATGTGAGTGCCTTAAATCTCTTTGGGTTTGTGTGTCTGCAGAATATTATGTGCGTGTGTGTGTGTGTGTGTGTGTGTGTGTGTCTTAGTGTAAGTTGCTAACAACAACCAACTATTGTCATAACATCATAAATGTGTTTTTTTTTTCCTCACTCAGACTTAAAACTGTATTTGTTTCAATGTTAAAATACTTTCACAACTATAAATAAGCCATCTAAAAGACTGATTCCCACAAAAAGTGTAAACACTGAGGTTTTTCGAAATATTACTGTTTGTTTAAGCATCCCAATCAGCCCGGCTCATCCAATGACATGAGTTTGTATACATATTCAAAAAACAATAAACAAAAAAATAAAAAACTCAGGACCTTTTCTGCATTTCACCTCTATTCTAGTTTGTTTCCTGACGTAGCTTTCTAATAAACCTGGCATTGTATATATGAATTTTGTTGGCTCTGTATTGAATTGCTTATTATGTTCCTCATTTATTGTCGCTTTAAATAAAATCATCCGCATTAATGTAATGTAATGTATATTCTAAAAGAAAACTGTACCACTAGATTAGTCACTGTCTCAAAAGTATTTACATATATTTTCAGTCAGTAAAGCTATTGTTAGCTATAAAGCAACAAATAATATGGAAAATATTATGAAATAAGCTCAAAGAAAGAAAAAAGAAAGAAAAGACATGAAGGGAAGCTAAAATGAAATTTTGAATGAACTTTCTGCTTGAAAAAAACAAAAACTAAAATCCAATTCAGAAAGGGGGGAAAAATGAATAGACTAGATACATGCATAATGAACTACTAAGTTGCTAAAAAGTTTTCAAGTTGCTAAAGGTTATCTTTAAGTGATCCTGCCTAGGGCACCAAGTGAGAAAGGGCTGGTACATCTTTAAAAAAAAAAAAGAAAAAAAAAAAGATTGGTTCATGATGCCCCTGGCAACAGGATTTCCACAGTCTGAAATTACAGCTTAATATTCAGTCTTGCTCTAAGGCAGATCTGTGATACAACAAATAAAGCAGTTTAAGCTTTCTTCAGAGATTTGTCTCCTGGAGATGAGTTGTATAAAACATGACTGCAAAGTTTGATCTTAGGCTGCATGTCTGAGCACCAGGGAGAGGAGAACAACAGTGCTGTCAACCTCAGTGCGGCTTATTTGTTGCTGTGCTGCTCTGCAGTGACAGGGATAAATGCACAATGCGCTTGACTTAACCCGCTCTGATATGTCTCTTTCTTATTATGATGATTTTATTCTTTCAGCCTGAGAGTAAAGCTTCTTTAGCGCTTCTACATATTATCCTTGACTGAGCAAGATACAAAAAACAAATACACACAGCCACACTACCTGGCCTGCTGGATGGCCTCCACCCATTCATCACAGTCTGACTCCTCCTCTGTCCGCAATTCCAGTGGCTTCTGTCCATCATGCCCGAAGACGACGAGGAAATATTGCTGAAGAGATAGACAGACAGATACTGATAAGATACAGATATCTGAGAAGTTAGCCTGTGTATGTGTGTGTGTGTGTGTGTGTGTGTGTGTTGAACCATTTGAACTTCAAACTGGCACTACTATAGGCACCCTCCACGAATAGTGTACTTTAGTGTTGTATTTTAAAGCATTTAAACGGGTGACGGGTGACAGTTCAGAAGTTACAATTGTGACACTCATGACCACACACACAATTTGGATCCTTTTCTACAAAACAGAGAGAATAAATAATCTCGGTTTTACCACAAAATGCAGTGTTCAATGCATGTCATGATCAACAAAACGAACAAAAAACAAGAATAGCCATTAGTTTAAAAATAAAAGCAGTTTCTTACAATGTTACAACATTATTTTCTACCTTACTTGTCTAAAGCACTACAATCTAAAATATGAAGATTAGGGAAAAAAATTACCATCACAAGAGGCCTGCTTTTAGATATAGCTATCCGAGCACATGCTCTGTATTAGAAACAGCAAGCTTTCACTGCCAACACACAAATGCTGACAAGCATTGTGAAATAAAACAGGTACAGGGTTATGAGAGTCTGAGCACAATGCGGCTTGAGGCCATCTGCAAGGCAAATAAACACATACAGCCGCTTAACAGCAGGTGTGAGAGGAGTTGAATCAGCTATTGTCATAATGACCTGAGGGAAAATGCATGGTGTGAGCTGGTTAGCATGTGACATTCATAAGCAGCTTCACAAAGCGTAGAATAGAATATGCATTTCACTTTAAATGTATTGTTTTTTGTTGTTTCCTAGAGTCACAGTTAAGTGTGACCAAAATAGACCAAAATAAATAATATGGGAAAAAATAAGGTAAAGGTAAAATGTAAGAAAAGCCCATAAATAAATAAAAACTGAATAGAATAGAATAGAAGTCTGATTTTCAATACAATATTTACTCAGAAATCAAATTCAGGCAGTCTGTGAGAGGACTTTATATATGTGTGTGTGTATGTGTGCACAAATTCTTGTACATCCAATTATAAATAACATCATCAAAATTAAAAGCAACTAGCTATTTGTTTATATAGCGGAATTAACTATTACTGCAAACCCTGCATAACCATATACACTGGTGCTGCTTCAAAGACATTACTAATGAAATATCAACTGCATCAAGGCAGTCAAACTTAAGCATTACTAACCACAGCCTGACATGTATTTAAAAAAGGAATTGTGGCTTAGCCTTTTTCAAACAGTGAAAATCACTTGCGAATAAAAAAAAAAACACTCTAGCAGCATTTAAGTGACACTGAGAGCAAGCAATCACAGTCTAAATGCAAGAAAACTGATCATTTCCATCCCTTGGTGTCTGAATTAGCATACACTTAGAATCCACTGGGAAATAAGTCTAAAATATATAAATAATTCTAACTAGTTTATATAATTTCATAAGGCCTCGTTACGCATATAAATGCAATCTGCTAATTCAAAGGCTTAGGGGTCAGAAAGCAGAACATATTGCGTTTGTTTGTGTATCTGACGTTTGCATTTATTTCACATCTGCAGCTGACACAAATGAAATGAACGACTTTAGCTGGTCATGCAACAGTAAACACAGCTCCACTCGTTGCTCTTTGAGTCATCGCTACACTCGCGAGAAGGAGACAAAATACAGCGCAAACATTTGAGTCAGTTTGTGACAGCTATGTACTGTATATGTCAGAGATAGAAAGAATTGTTTGTGTGTACAGATGTGCATATGCGTCCAGTATGAGTATGCACATATAAAATCACAAAACTGCAGTTGAAGTCAAGTTCAAGGGATTAAGCGTTCAGTGTTTTCTAGCACAGACAGGCATGAGAGGCCTTATGTAACCCTCCCTAGATCTATTTACAGTCTCTCAGGCTGGCTGCCTCTCTGGACTGGACGTCCTCCTGCACTCTTCTCTGGGCGTTTAAGTTGCATGTAAACAGAAGGATAAAATCAGCACCAGGCATTCTAACATACGCAAAAACCATCTCTAGGCTCTCAGAAAAAAAGGTACAAAACTCTCACTGGGGTGGTACCCTATGTACACTATAGGCACTAATTTGTACTTTTAAAGTGCCCCTATTATGGGTTATGAAAGGTTCATATTTTGGTTTTGGGAGTCCCCAACAACAGGTTGACATGCATGCAAGGTCAAAAAACACTTTCATTTTCTTATAATACGCATTTATTTTTACCTTATTTGCTTAACGACTCCCAAATGATTCGGTCAGCAAATAATTTTTCCAAACCCCTCCTTTGCGTGGCGCTAATCTGCAGTGATTGGTCCGATTGGTCGATTTCATTTAAAGCGGAGCGGAGTGCTGCTTTGTGTACAGCGTTACCGGGCTATTTTTAACGCTCCAAAAGCGGCACCTAGTGGCAACAAGTGGGCAGGCAATATGCTAATGTTACATTTTGACGTCAACATGAAACACGTTTAACGAAAATCGTTTTAATGATTCAGAGTCGACTCTTTCTTTTGAGAGACTAACTTTATACACGGTGCACTTTCAGATTTCAAACTCCAGGATGTTTTTATTCACTTAGAGCTGCATGAAAGCTAATTTTCAAAAATCCATAATAGGGGCACTTTAAAGTACTAACATATACATTTTTTATTGTATGTAAGCTATTGGTAAACCTAGCAGAACCTACTTAAAAATAAAAAAATTCTGTCATCATTTACTGACCCTCAGGTTGTTCCAAACCTGTTTCTTTCTCTCTCTCTCTCTTTTTTTCACTACAATTGCCAGTAGCATTATCTTCGATAGTATAGAAAAAAAGCTATGGAAGTCAATGTCTACCAGCTGTTTGGTAAACATTCTTTAAAATGTCTTCTTTTGTTTTCAACAGCGGAAAAAATCTCAAACAGGTTTGGAATAACATTAGGGTGAGTAAAGATGACAAAATGTTTATTTTTGGCTGAACTATTCCTTTAAATATTCAAATTCATCTGCAGCATCCAGCAGATCACTGTGGTGGTCTGTTAGAAATGTTGGTACTGTAACACTTTGCAATAAGGTCAGCAATACATTTTTAAAGCACTATTATTTTCTGTTCATGTTTAAAAAAATGTATCTCTCTCTCTCTCTCTCTCTCTCTCTCTATATATATATATGTGATGTGATCTAGGAAAACCCAACACATGGTGAAATTTTCAAATTTTTAGATTTTGATGTATATTCATGGGTTCAAGCCCTTTCCAAAACTTTTTTATTTTGTCCATAGCTTGAACATAACAGA
>SCHK01034316.1:2659-20123 GCA_004124795.1 Poropuntius huangchuchieni
ATACTTGATTTGTTATTAATAGGCTTTAGCAAGAAACAAATCTAATATGAAACAAACACACAAAAAAAAGAACAACAAGTGCCACTATTTCTTTCCTTTGCTGCCCTCTACTGTCCACAACATCAAATGTTCATCAATTTTCTATTTTGGAATTCAAAACATTGAAACATTCTGTCCAATCAGAGACTGATGAGAAGCCCACTGTGAATGATTAGCCATTAAGGTCCTTTCATCTGTGACAAAGGGAACCAATCGGTAAGCTGATTCCTCATTGCCATGGTGACACGGCGGCATCAAACTCTCTGTGCGATCCAATGGACAAGTTGACGCTGCATTTGAGTTCAAATGAGCCAATGGGAAAGTGTTTCTGTCTCTGTGATGGGCCAATGGAAAACCGGATTGTGTGTGATGAGCCAAGTAACTGTCCAATGAGCTGCCAGATGTTGCTGACAATGAAATCAAAGCGTTCCTACTTCCCAGAAACCCCGGCCTAGTTAGACCTGAGAAAGAGACACTGTTTATAATGCATATTATGTACTTCTACAATGAAAACAAGACATCAGCACTTACCCAGTGATCCATGGTCACTTGGTTCTTCCTTTTGTTCCCTCCTCATCCTCGCTCTGCGATTGGAGAACCAAACCTTCAGATAGAAGATCAAGATCAGGTCAAACATCTAACACAAGCCCCTTTAAATACACGTATGCCAACTCTGGAAGCCTCTTTTTCATATGACAGATGTTCACTTTCGAGAAACAAAAACATTTGTAAGTTTTAAATCTGAATTGCCTTTATAGTGTTCTGTGGAAGGTTTGTCTCCTCAGACAGCTTTTCTCTGGTCAGAAGATCAGGATAAAGCCCACGGATGAACTCTGAATGGCCAGAAATCAGAAGGGGAGATGTTATAATGTGTCTTAGTATAACAGCACACAGATGACTCTGAGCAGACAGTGAGAGATTGAAATCATCACCTTTCTCTAACCTCTCGCTCTGATCTGAGGTGAAAGCTGTTCTGCTGCGATGAGAGGTGCCTCGCCGGTTTGTGTTCATTTGTTGCTGATTTGTCTGAGGTATTGTGTGTAAACTCCTCTGCTCATCCACATGTTCCTCTAGGGTGAAAGAAAGTCAAAGTGGGAAGGTTAGTAGACAAATTTTCTTCAAGGCCTTTAAGTAGGTTGAAAACAAGTAGAACATCTTTATCATTATACATTACTAAACAGATGATCTGAACATGCCACATTTCACCTGAATTCATTTGAATTTTGAATGAAACGGATTACCTGTGTACATGTGGTTTAAATCTGGGTATGCACTGTTCATCATATCCACATCTAGATGAATCTTCTTAAGAATCCGGTTTATGGAAGACACCTAATGACATAATTGATTAATTGAGTCATACAAACATTTTTTTTCCTGAGTGAAAATTTTCAATATTTTTGGTAGGCTAGATAAGCTATGCGTTTAAAGGCATAGTTTACCAAAAAAACAAAACAAAAAAACCTACTCTCAGGTCATCCAAGATATAGATGAGTTTGTTTCTTCATTTGGAGAAATTTAGCATTACATTACTTGCTCACCAGCACATCATCTGCAGTGAATGGGTGCCATCAAAATGAGAGTCCAAGCTGCTGATAAAAACATGACAATAATCATCAAGTCTTCAGTCCATCATTTAATGTCTTGTGAATCGAAAAGCCATGTGTTTTTAATAACCAAATTCAAAATTAGGATGTTTTAATCTCTCATTCTGATGGCACCCATTCACTGCAGAAGATCCAATGGTGAGCAAGTGATTTAATACTCAGTTTCTCAAAATCTGTTCCATTGAAGCAAACAAACTCATCCTAATTGGCCTAAGGGTTAGTCCACAAAATTCCATTTTTTCATCCTTTTAAAGAAACAGTTCACCCCAAAATATAATTTCTGTAATAATTTACTCACCTTCATTTTGAAGAAACAAAGTCATACAGGTTTTGGCTGACATAAGGGTAAGTAAATGATAACAACCCAGACAGCAAGCAGTTTTGGCCCAGATACGGCCCACATCCGGCCTGCATGGATTTTACGCAGGCCAGATATGGGCCAGATCTGGGCCAAAACTATGTTGCTGTCTGGGAAAATTTTAATTTTGGGGTGAACTATCCCTTTAATTTGATGGAACGTATCTATACAGAAACTGTCTTTCAAAATATGTTTACATGTTAGACATTTTAATATTTGATATTGACCTAAATAAAAATCAAGCAAACTCAATCAAGTTTTAACCCACACTGGGGACTGTATCTCCTCTGCAGACTCGATCTGTCGCCAGTTTTTGTCGGATCTCCCAGGCGAACAGTGCGGGGTTCTGCCGCTTGTGCTGCGCTATGATGGAGATAACATCAGGAGTCAGGAGTCTGGGTCTGCTGCCTCCCGTTGCTTTAGGACCAATGAACCCTGTGCGCTGAAACCTGCCCAAAATCTTACTGACGCAGCCGTTGGACACCTGCACAGAGCACACTGTTAATGCAGCACGTTGATATTCGCATAAACACATGATAAAGTAGGGATTTTACTCAATACCTTTAGTATTCTGGAGATCTCACACGGTCTCACGCCCTCGTTCGCGAGCTCAATCATCAGTCTCCGTTTATAGACGGGCAGAGGACGGCCGTTCAGAAACACACCGCCCAGCTGATTCACACTCCCTTCCCCTGACGCATATCCATACAAGCTACATTATTGGGAGGTTTGCGCATTTATGATGAAGTGGAATTTCTTACAAAATCAGACGAACAACTTCACTCTCAGAAAAAAGGTATAAAACTGTGGCGGTACAATTTCAAATATGCAGGCTACAACTTAGTTAGGCCTATTAATATAGGCTATAAACTTTAGGCAGGCCTACTAATAGTCTAAGTATCTTTAAAATACTAATATTCACCATTTAAGGGTAAATAAGGTACAAATGTGTAGCTACTTTTTGAAAGGTACGAATGTGTAGACCTACCTCTTTTTTAGTGTTGAAAAGAACTGTTTCCTGCGTCTAAATTGTTTAAACGCGGCTATATAAATGTTTTTATATATTATTTCATATTTTTTATTATTATTTATAGGCTACTCAATTTTTTGAGTTTCACCTCGTTTTTCATCAGTAAAAATCTAACTTCAGCAATCAGAGGTTGAAAATCTTTGGAGGAGAACTGTAATGATCAATTGCCAACCTTCGTTTCCCAGATCAGAATTTGCGCCGCACATCCCATCGGCACCAGGTAGCCTTGCTAAAAAAAATCATCAAAACTGTATTTTAGTAAACATTTAATGTATTAAATTATAATGAAAAAAAAAAAACACATTGCAAAACGAATGAGTTAAAAGGCGGTTAACCCTCTTCTTACAGCCGAGATGGTCTTATTCTTCTTGAAGGAGATGCGTCCCTGCGCGTGGCCCCCACTCACTAATCCCCACGCGCGACTTCTTATATATAACCCAGAGCCTTTATCAAGAAGATGACGTACTGTCCACATAGGAAGAAAGTAAATAGAGACTCTCGATGGTGACTCACCGGTGATCACAAGGGTTGGTAGGCAGTTTTTAAACATTATTGTAAAGCGGTGTTTCCTGCTTCAACTATTGAAAAAAGGATCTTTTTGACCCGCAAAATTTTACTCATCTGACAGCATCATCAGAATTCGCGCTCGCAGGAGTAACCATAGCATCTGTGTGATGTTCGCGCGCTCTCCATTCCATATTGAATTCAGACAGTCTATAAGTTTGAAAAATGTTTTAAATAAATGATTTGTATCTTACTATGGCAGTGACGCACAGGACGGACCTCAAAGTACTTTTACTTTTAATTTAATGCAGCATACATTTAAAATCTCACAAGAATTCCGTTAAAACAGTTGTAAACGGAGTAGAATTCACTCAGTTTGCATCAACGGGATGCAGCACAGGATCCATGCGCATATAGGCTATGAGAACAAACATTTAGTGTCGGTACAAAGTAGTAGACTTTTTTTTTCCACTTGAGGACTTATGTTCAGTTAGCTAAACCACACTTGCATCATAAACGCTTGGTGGTTTGAATCATCGCCTGTGTGGAGTGTGTGATTTCAGCACCACCCAGCGCTGAACAGGTCCCATGATGTTCTCAATGAGCGAGTGAAAGGAGTTCGCGCCCACATATGAAAGCAGTCAGCTCCCAAAGGATAATTCTGAAATGTTAAACTCATTTATGAGCCTACAAGCCCTATTTTACTTGTGTGATTCTCAAACGACTGGAGATCGAGGCTCTCCGGCGGTCACGTGACTGGCGCATCTTTCATCCTTCCACGCGACGACCGTAAGCTACACGTTAATCAGATTTAGTTCTTTTAAAGCAAACATTTGAAAACCTGCTCCAAAGACGACTGCCATATGGTAAAGTGCTTTTGATAAATCATAAATCCATCATGGAGCCCCTTTTATTACATTTTCTTTCAAGCATGAACAAATAGAGTCAGAGGGGCAAATGTGAACCAATTGTGGTTTTATTTATAAAAATAGTGAGTTGAAAACCCTCCCAGATGTCCCTTGTCTGGCCAGCAGATAAAATGTGTTGTAAACGTTTCAAAGGAAATATTTGGAGAGCAAATATTAGCGAGAGAGTATCCACACAAGCCTCATCTTTGGTCCTGCTCAATGACTAATTGGGCATCATTAGGTAAATCCACACAGATCGAAGATTGTGGAAATAAGGTTGGATTTTAAAATGCCATATGGTGCAAATTACATATTAACCACCCCTTACAGCATAATAATAACTGCAGGACTGGACGGCCCGCATATAAACGCGACGACCGGTTTGAACGCCAACATCTCCTTGCCAACGAGATGAAAAGACAAATAACATATTTATTTATTACTTCAAAGAGCTTTACGTTATTTTTTGCAGTTATTTTCAAACGAAATTAATTAAAGGAACGAGTTAACGCTTCAAAAATAAGATAAAAAATGACAAAATCCTTTCTGCGCGCAAATTTGTCTGGCACTTTGGGAATGTTTACAGTTTGAACCTTTAAATCAAAACGACCTTCATATATTCACGGATCTTGTGCCATCAGAAATCAAGAAAACAACCTAAATTATTAATCTTTCCATGTTGAGCTCTGAATTATAGCACTAAACTCTGATATTGCAACCGCGTAAATGTGCACTTGGAGCTCTCCAAATGCGCACACGTGTTATGCACTATTCAAATAGCCATCCAAATACTGGGATGCAGTTTTAAATTAAGAGAACACGAAAATTGTTTTGTTGACGCTAATTTTAAATCATGGAAATCTCCTTTTTAGTTCTCCCAGTTCGCACCAAAGCTCATAAGTGTCTTATAAATGAAAAAGTGCACTTCTGTGCCAGTGCAAGAATGCAGATGAACATCTAAACTCTTACATTTCCTCCCCAAATATGTAACTGAATTGCATAATTGTTTAAAAAGTTGCACCATATTATAACCAAAGCTCTTGGTTACCTGTGTACTCATTGTAATAGTTCATGCTATGCTTTACAGTGAGGCAGCATGGGAAAAAGAGTAGAAATAAATATTTAATTTCTTACACAGTACCTTATATGACGATATGAGTATGACCATATCGTAGAAGTGATGATATCTTGCGCATTTTTCTGTTTCTTTATGGTTGCAGGCATATGCGAAGGAAAACGTGGTTAGGTTCCTGGCGCGCGCTTTGATCCGAGTGTCAATCGACAATGAACGTCCAATGTTTCAATAGCTCCTTTATAAAATTAAGAGATTCGGACTGGTCGTTTTATTAATCAAGTAAATTGACAATCAAAGGGTGAATTACAGTGGTCTAAGTAGTCTAATTTATGTCCATATTGTAATATGTCTAAATATATCTTCGATTTGACTTCCAGTTCATATAATACGTTTACTGTTTTTTTTATTTTTTATTATTAGTTAAAAATAAGTAGGCTTATGTAAAATAAACTATAAAGTCATTTCATCCATCATTTAGGGCAGCATGGACGTTTCTAGTTGTTCCAGCAGAATGGTTCTTCCGGTAAATCTGGTTACTTGCTTTTAACATAAGTTCATGATCTACTAATCATAAGAAAAAAGGTCGATGCCAATCAAGTCTCATGCATTCGCTTCATTCTAAGCATAGAGACGCGTAATATTGAGTTATAAAGCAAGCAAAACGTAATTTGTCAAATGGCGCCATCTAGTGGTGAGTGAGCACCTCAGCAACATTATTGCCAGTGATCCATAGACAGATTAAGCTCTTATTTCATTCATACAGCATGAAAAAGCCTTTTCATTAATGTCGAATGATGAATGTCAGTCATGAAGCAAGCATAATTACGAAACCCACCGAAGTAGTAACTAATTAAAGAACGATAAATTATAGTAAAGTGGTATCAGTTTCGGTATCACAGTGACAAATTAAACAAGTTATTACACACACACACATTGTAATGTTAATCGTGCAGCTTTTATGTTTTTTTATTTGTAAAAAATTCCCAATTCCGAAATCCAAATTACAATTAACCAATACAACACTTAAATATCTCATCATCATCTAGGCTACATCATCATCATCATAGTAAATTATGCGGGAGACCCGAATTAAATGAGCAAATCTTATACATTTTTGTCTTTTGCCATGCTGAATTGAAAAAAAATAAAATAAAAAAAAGTTTTATTTTCAAGGCACTTACATTTGTATTCCATAGGGAAAGTGCCCAAACAATGTTGTTCGAAAAAAGTTGCCTGGCAAATTTGCTCAAAAAGTTGCCTTGTGTATCATCTGCCTAACAGTGTTAATAGAGTCTATTGTGATTTTTTAAATGAATTTCAATTTACGAAATTAATTGTGACCAACAGCTTTTTATATAGGCACAAAGACCAGTGATACATAGGAGTTACGTCTCTCTCTTTTTCATGTTGAACACAGAAAAGTATGAATAGATAGACAGATGGAGACAGACAGATAGATAGAAAGATAGATAGATAGATAGATAAAGAAATAAATAATGCATAAATAAAAGAATACAAAATTTAAAAAAGAATAAAGTTAAAAAGAAATAGGCCTACAGAAATAATAAAAAAGGAAAAAATTAGCATAAAATAAATTCAGGGATGAAATTAATTAAAATTACACTTTCTTTCTTTCTTTCTTTCATTGTTTCTTTCTTTTTTTTCTGCAGGTTTGGGCCTCCATATTTACATTTACATTAGTAGCTCCAGTATCTTCAGTGTACATATGCTTATTCAAAGTCATATGCGTGAATGAAACTGGCCAAGTTAGAAAAAGAACCCAAATGAATTTAAATTCATTAAAAATCTTAGACATTTTTAAGGGGGTGTGTTGTAGGCTAAATGTGCACACACTTTTTTCAAATCTGTGCTGACGTGTCGCACCTCCCCACTTACCGGATGTCATCACTCGCTTTCTAACGTCACAAGCGAATCGCCCCATTCAGCGCACGAGTGTGACGCGGTGACCGAGGAAGTGCAACATTTCGACGTGTACATCCTCACGCTGTGCTTCCGGTTAAGCAAAGCGTGATCAGTCGTGCTCAGTCTCTCTTCCCTTCCTCGGCTCTCAGTAGAGGCGTCTTGTAGGATTCTCCCGGTTCCTTTACCTCTTTCTCTTCCCTCCCCAACGGAATACTCACTCAGCCCAGCGGACATGGCATCTGCAGTACCGGCACAAGTTCAGTCCAACCCAGCGTCAGCTCCGCAGCTGCAGAGGGGAATAGTGAAGATGGTAGGAGAACACACGGGACACAAGTATTGGTCTGGGGGTGCTGGCTAACTCACTAATGCTCACGGGGGAAGAAGAGACTGGCGAGGCTTCAAAAGTTCAGATCTTTTATGTCAGGCGTGCATTATGCAGCTTACTGCTTTTCCTTCAGTTCTTTTGACTTTTGGCGAGTCTTTCAGTTGTTTCCATGAGCTGCTGAGATTGAGAGAAGTTGAGCGGTCTTCAGCTGTGATCCAGATGGCCAGTTATGCAACATTATATTCAAAGTTTCCTTCAACTTTTGACGTCTCTCGTTTGCTGTTGTAAATGATGCCAAACATTATTATATACCAGTCGCTGAGTCTAAATATTTTGCAGCTACAACTCAATATTTGTAAAGAGGCACATATTTAATAACAATCTCTGATAGTTTGTTAAACAGCTCTCTTTTATCAAAGCTTAACTTTTTAAACAGCTATAGCGTTTGTCCTACAAAGATCTAAACTAAAAAGTTAGGGCAAACCGCAGATTTGCGGTTAAATGGAGGGTTTAACGGGATATCAATTTAGTCTAGTGACTCGAAACTTTTGAATCGGTTCACCAAAAGATTCATTCTCTGATACAGTCAGGTTGCGGTATTTACGCCAGTAGGTGGCGGGTAATGAGTGTTTTTGTGCGTTATTATGAGAGAGTATATTGAATCATTCACTTGCTCAATCGATTCGTTTAAGAGCGTTGCAAAGTGATTTTACAAATGACAAAAAAATCAGGTCTGTTTATTTTTTTTCCTGCTAAGCTTGACATTTATCAGTATGCAAGTATGTGTGAGTGTTAATTACTTGCGGTCAAAAGTCATTTTTACACATTCATAGTTAGTTCCCAGTTCTTCGTCAGGTTTTGAATGCACTGATTAAAGTTGAAGAAATTATGGGTCCCTGCAGTGAATGAGAGAGAGTAACGTTCATAAACACCTGTTCACTCACTAATCACGCGCAGCCTGTCAAAGTCATAATCTGGAATGACCTGCTTGAATGGTGTGTTACTACACTTTTTTTTTTAAGTTCAAAGTTCAGGTGTGTTCTGTTAGTCTGCCGTGTGAGGTCTCGTGTGTGCGCTTGAGGAAACGCTCGAGCGCCAAGGTTCGTTCAGATTTATGCTGGCGCTCGCGTGTTACAGTGTTTCTGTAAGATACAGCTCTTCAGGCCCCCTAACTAACTAGGCAAGGCGCCGCAGTTTTGGACTGTTTACTTTGTCTGCTTTTGTGAGTGAAGGGGGAGCAGATATGAGAAACTGACACGTAGGTCTTTAGCCAACCAAAAACTGCCCATGGAGAAACTCGCGAGAGAGTCTGGAAGTAAAAACAGTGATAGGCTTTATCAAACTTAATTATTAGTTATATTAGATTTTTATTTTAAAAATTTCAGCTGTTATTGTTATAAAACTGTCACGTAATGTATTCTGTTTTCCGCCAAAATACCATAATTGTTACTACATTAAAACCATGCTAGCTTATCATTAGCTAAAACGTAATAACAAAAACCTCTTTTCACTAGTTTGAAGGAGATACTTTAAGTATTTGACTACTTTTATATTGATTTTACAGATAGAATCCATCATTAGGAATTCCAAGTAATTGATTCAATCAATATTATCATTTCCAAGATATCCCCCTAATAAAACTACATTTCTGACACTTGGTTGAAATGGTTCCCATTGTAAGTTATTGTAAATGAAATGTCATGGCCTTTGATTTTGCCTGAACATGAAATTGAAAACGCTGTTTAAAATGAGCAGAGTGCTTCCCAGTCTTGCTCAACTCCTTGTTAAATCAAAGCGTGGTGGATTTGGGAAATTCATGGATATTTTCCGCCCCAGACTGTGGTAACTGAGGCCTGTGTATTCTTCCATACAGTCAGTAATTAGGTAGGCCCTCTGCTCTCAAGGCCTTCTGAAGGAAAGAATCAACTCTTCCCTGTTTGGCCTCCACTTTCTTGTTTTATTAGTAATTTAAGAAGTTTAGGTAAAGTTTACACAGTCATAACACTGATAATGATTAGTGTTTGTGACGTTTGGCTTTTTGTTTAAACAAAAATATTTTCGAAAAGGACTGAAGCAGAAATGTATTAATAAATTAGGCTTATGACTAAAAATGGACACAGAATCAACTCAATCAGTTAATGTAATCATTTCGTAATGGTGCAGATGTGTCTCAAGAGTTTGGAGGAACCGCAAGTGATCTGACATTTGATTGGATAAGCCACTCCTAGATGGCTATAAAAACTGTTTCTTAAGGAAAAAAGCAAGCATGATGAGGCTTGTAAACACTAGTTCTCTGAGAACAAGCGAATGCTAATGTGAATACACATAAACATTGATCTCAGAGGGGCAAGATCTCCCCTGAGTGTTTTAAGTTATATTTGTTTAGGCCTGCTGAAGCTGAGGTGTCATGCTGTGATTAACACAGTAGTGATTGTTTCAGTGATGTTATCTTTGGTTAGTGGGTGTAATAGTTGTTTAACTGTTGGCCAAACACAAACAAGCTGGTCCTAAAGGAATTGTGGCCTCGATCAGATCCCTCAGGCATGCAGTGTTTGACTTGCAGATTGATTGTTTATATCATGCATTGCCTATGCCAGTACAATCACAACTCTCATCATTATCGACATGACTGGAATGATAAACTATTTATGAAACATTATATAAGCACTCACATTGATTTGTTTTTCCTTGCAGGTCTTGTCTGGTTGTGCTGTCATCGTTAGAGGTCAGCCGCGAGGAGGACCCCCTCCAGAACGACAGATCAACCTGAGTAACGTCCGAGCTGGAGCTCTCGCCCGCCGCGCAGTTCAGGGTCAACCAGACACCAAGGACACACCAGATGAGGTAAACAACAACTTTGCACAGAGCTGCTCTCTCTGGCCCTTGAATTTCTTTTTTTTTTAAATGTTGATTCAAAGTCATTTTCTTATTTATATTTTGTTTATGCAGTGATTTTTATAAAAAAAAAATTTTCTGTGGGTCATGTTAACATAATTAATACTATTTTATTGCAAATAAAGCAGCAATTCCATCCACTGAGTTCAAGAGCACCAAAAACAACACAAAATAAAAAAATAAATTATAAAAAAAATAAATGAAAAGCACAATTTCCTGGGAAATTGATATAAAATGGAAGTTGAGGCCACTGTGTCTCTTATTAAAAAAAACATTATTTATACGTACAGTGTGTTCACAATTTGCAAATTGTTCAAACTTTAAAAGTGCGTTAAAACAGAAATAAATTACATCCTTAAACATGGAAATCAATAGAAATGTAGTATCTGAGTCAAGTTTAATTATGTTTGTCCTCAAAGATAAATATTTTATCAGCTTTGAGAGGGCTGTGGGGCGCGAACAGGACAAAGCTAACTCAAAGAGCATAAAAGTAATAGTATTACAGTAATTTCACAATACAATGTGCATAATCAGTTGCAAATGCAACAATTTTCATGCTAGGTGACTAAATGTTGGTTGTTAGTTATTGACTAATACCTGTAAAATGTTAGATATCATATGCCAGTGTTTTGAGTTAAAAGCTAAGAATAAGTTAAGCATGGATATGCCTGAACTCTCTGATTGAGTGTGTGAGAGTGTCATTACAGCACACTGTTCTCATTTATATCAATAGATGTGCAGCATATTTGACGCACTCTAGTGCGTAGCATCTGACTCACCGTGGCTTGGGTTGAGAGCACTCTGTGTTTCTCTCACACACACTAAGAGAGAGAGGAGTCCTGCATGCCAGAATTTACATGCAACATGTAAATGGTATTCTTTGTTGTATTTTCCTGTCAAATGATTGAGTTCATTCAGAATTTTTCAGCCTTTAAACACAAGCGAAAGCAACTGCAAGTTTATTCGGTAGTGGGTGAATCTAATACGCAAACACCTATTACTATCCACATTTGATTTCAGCAAATAAGCGAACACAGAGAGCGTGGTTAATATTCATTATCCCAACAACTCATCAGAACTGATTTAGTCTGGTGAGTAAACAAAAAAAAAAATTAGCCAGTGGTGATTCTATTTCCATTGTATGCATGGATGGTTGCAATATTATTTTTTACTGTGTTTTTCATCAAAAATGAAGCCTTCGTGAGGGTAAGAGACTAAAAACATTTTAAAAAGTGTTTTACCAAACCAAAAATGTTAAGAGGTATTGGCACATCATGCTAAAAGATAAAAAAAAAAAAATCAATCTAAGGCCAGTGTATGAGTTTTGTGTTTGTATTTTTGTATTTGGATTGATCTACTTTGTGAATGAACTGGTAAAATGCATACCTTGAATGCATTGTCAGTCACTTTGGATAATAGAGCATCTCACGTCTGCAAAATGCATAAAAAATACTGCAATAGTAAAATAGGTTTTTAGACAATAAGTCACTTAATTCTGTACTTTTCATTTCACACTGTTTCTAAAATCACTGTTTCGCTCTGCATCTTGTGACTTTTTTTCCTTAGTAATAAATCCATTATGTTTCTAAACCTTGAATTCATCACTTTTTTTTGTTTTTGCAAGCGGTTTATACACTTTTGTTAGGACATTTTCATTCTCTCTTGAGTGAATAGAGGCTCTTTTTAGTAGCTAATGCACATCCTCCAGTGCTGAATGGCTCTGAATGGCTGTAAATAGCTGTGTGTGTTCTTTGCAGCCATGGGCTTTCCAGGCACGAGAGTTTTTGCGCAAGAAAGTAATCGGCAAAGAAGTCTGCTTCACCGTGGAGAATAAAACCCCTCAAGGCAGGGAATACGGCATTGTCTACCTGGGAAAAGGTGAGTGATGTTTATCTTCACCAAAAAGAATCTCAGAGCGACTCAGTGCTGATCTGAAATGTGTGTGCTTATTATAGTGTTGTTATAGTAACACACTTGATCTCTCTAAAGACACCTCAGGAGAAAATATCGCAGAATCCCTGGTGTCCGAAGGTCTTGCCACAGTTCGCAGGGAAGGCATCAGAGGAAACAAGTAAGAGCCCTGCATGTTTTTTTTGTTTTTTGTCTTCCCCAAGCGTCAAACAACCAGTGTCAGTACAGTTCTTGCACCTATTGTCAAAGCCTTCACAATGCCGGCTATGTTTTTCCTTTCAGCTGAGATCATTTGTATCATCACAGTGGTTTTATTGTAAAAACACATTATTTGTCCTCCAGGGGGCAGTATTTGCCTTTAATGAAGTTATTTTAGACATTCTCTGGCTTTATTGCTTTTCGTATTTCTCCATTTGATCTCACTCCCTCTTCTGGCCACATCATCTCATTACACGTCCTGTCTATCCACCCTTCTCCCTCTGGCTAGAAGCAATGCAATATTGTCCTAAGCTTTTGGGACTTAATGATGCGTATGCGGGCCGCTCTGTGAAATGGCCCTGAACAATTGCCAGTGGAATCGGTTTGCTTTAGGCTCATTTTCCCCACAGGAGACGGTGGTGTTAGACCCACTGTTCTCTCCACAGCCCCTGAACAGCCTTCTCATTAGCCGGGCCTGCTGTGGCCCATCACAGCCCACTGGATCAGCTATCATAATCTCCAAAGGAGTCGTGTTTAAACCTGGGCCGTGCTCTGCCCACCAGCTCTCAATTAGGCACTGCCGAGCTGGGAAGGATGCCCACTCCTCTCCCTGACACGCTCTCGCTCTGTCTTTTGAAAAGATGAAGGAAAATAAAAGTTTACTAGACAAAGACAGCTCAAGATGGCTGCTGAGAATTGGCAGCCCCTTATTTCCTGTAGTTAAAATTTATGAAGGCTTAGATAATTGGAGCTTTGGGGTTGTCATTTAATAGGCAGAAGGCGACTTTTCTTTTGACATTTGCTTAACCAGCCTCGGCTGTTACTACACGAGTGAGTTTTTAAGTAAGAGTCGGGTATTAACAGCTGTCCTGTGTCTTGTCATCTTGCATATCAGAAAAAGAGAGGCCGATGAACCCAGATGGCTGGTTTGAATATTTTGAGCCTTGTGTTTGTGTCCATTAGACGTGGCGGTGTCCTAGTCTCCCTTGAGCTGCCTGCAGTCTGTTTACTGACCATCTGATGAATATTGCACATAAAACTGGAAATTTTCACAAGGGTCCGTGAAATTGCTCGACTGCAATGCAAATTCTGGGAATTGAGGTGTACAGGTTTTTATCAGTCCACCTGGAAACAAAATCCAGTTGGAAAGGAATTAGGTGGACTGTTAAAAATTATGAGATGAATAATAAATCAGTTATTTTTTTTTAAGAAAAATGCTGGGTTAGTGGCTTTTAAAACTTAAAATGCATTCAGAGTTTTTTCAAGCACAAAGCAAGTACACTAGATTCTCACATACATTTTTCATTGTTTATAGTGGTTTCTGTACAACCGCCCACTGGGATTAGATGTTATTGATTTCAAATTTAGTATAATATCCAAGCAAACTGTGGTTGGCCTCTCAGAAGGTCTATCCAGTGTTGTTATTGTTAGCTGAAACAGTTAATAATATATAATAATTAATGCAAAATTAATAATAATTTTGCATTTATTAAATAAAGCTAAAATTATAAATGTTGCCTTGGAAACTAATTAAAAGAAAATATGTATACATAGTAAAACTGAAATAAAATAAATTAAAACTAAAGAGAAAAAAAAAAACTAATAAAAATTAACAAGACAAAATAACAAACTTAATTACAAAGAAACCTAAAAATGTATAAATAAAAGCCAGTTCATTCAATACTTAGTAAATGAAACTAAAATAACTCTCTTCTTATCAGTTTGTCCTATCAGGGCCTTTTTTTTTTTGTTAAAAATTCAAGTTCCTTCCCAAAGATGTGCAGAGTGACNTTCCTATCAGGGTCTTTTTTTTTTTTAGTTAAAAATTCAAGTTCCTTCCCAAAGATGTGCAGAGTGACAGCATTGGGTGTTCCTGTCTTGGGTAGCTGTTTTTTTTTTTTTTTTTTTTTTTAGCAAAATTCAAAGCTTAAATGCATTAAAATAATTTCAGTATAGAGAAACACCAATTAGAAATTCAGAATGTGTGCTCGTCCACATTACATCTGATATATATATCTAAAAGACACTTTCAATCTTGTCTTTTCATCTGGTTTCAGTGAGACATGAATAAACTGAGAATTAAATTATCATTGTATGCTTTAATATTCAATCGCTGCCATCGCACCATCAAAAATCCCATAATTCATAATTTAATTCTAGAATTTTGTTTGTTGTCCGAGACAAGACATTAAAGGAACGGCTGATACATCATTGACAGAGTCGCTGGTCAAACTGGGTCTTTAATTAATGGACTTTCACCACCCATATTTTTTTTTTTTTTTTTTGCACAAAAGTTTTCATCATAGATTCTGATTCATCTCTCTCTCATTCGTTCTGTCTGTCTCGCCTCTTTAAGTCTGTTCATTATTAAGGCCAGCGCTACTTAAACTGATAGAGCCTTATTAAAAAAATCTGACGAGTGTCTGCCGCGGTCAGACTGTTTAATTCCCCTTAAAGATAATGATGGCTTTTAGAACAACAGAGGAATTAATTGAAACATGTGTTGGCTTTTGATAATGAACAAACTCATTTGAAGAGCTTATCAAGGCCTCAGAAAGGGGCAGCTCTCCGTGAGAGACCTCTACATCTGTTGCTCGGTGCATTGAAGTCTGGAGAGCAAAGAAAGGAGGGATAAAATGATCTTGTCTTGTTTTTAGCTCTCCGAAATCTTGTGGTAAACTTTTGGTCTGTAATTTGATATTTACTGGACTTTATGTGTGTTTCAGTCCTGACCAGGCTAGACTGTGTGATTTGGAGGACCAAGCCAAGGCTACCAAAAAGGGTCAGTGGTCTGAGGGTGGAGGCTCACACACTATTCGAGATCTGAAGTACACCATCGAGAACCCTCGCAACTTTGTGGACTCCCTCCACCAGAAACCAGTCAATGGTAAGATGTGATAAACTTTATTGATCACATATTGTACTCTTGAGGGCCAGTACACATCAATGCTGGGAAAAAGATCAATAGTGTTCTAGATCAAGTTCAAATTTCATTTTTATGAATGCAAATTTACAAAAAAAAAGAGTGGAGAAAGGCGGCACATAGACTAAATAAGAGTCTCTTCTAAAATAACTAAACTATTAAAGTATAAAATAAAAAATAAAAGCTATCTAAGTATCATTAAAATTTAATTCATATTTTAACTTTAAGTTCTCCCTTATATAACATTTTATTTTTTCTTATAAAGACAATTAAATATTAGTTAATAAATTAATATTAATATTAGTTTTTTTTGCCATATAATGAGAATGTAGGCAATAATCTACAAAGAAAAAATGGATCATCATTAGTATTATTGCAAATAAACATAAATATTGTGAATTTAATAATTGTAGATCAAATTAAACTTAAATTATCAACTTATTTAATGTAATATTTTAAAATATCATTAAAAAAATAATAATACCTAGTGGACAATAAAATGGAATAATAATTAAAAAATTTAACACAAAGAAAACACTGGTGTGAGTCACAGTATCATAAAGAGTTTTCTTTTCACACAGAACACCCTAAAATTATGCTGTGCATTTTCCTCAGAAAAAAAGCTGAAATTACGCACATTAAAGCACTCAGTTCTCTTTGGTGTTATGTCTCGCTCTTCTTCCAGAAGCCAGTTTTTTTTTTTTTCCTCTTCACAGTTCTGCACACCGCTCATTTCTCCTATTTAAACTGAATACTAACCCTTATGAGAGTTAACCTCCATCAGAGGGCTAGCCAGCTCACAGCAAATGAACAACTGAGTCATTAAATGCTATAGAAAAGTGCCCCGTTTCCCCTCTCCGCTAACAAGCTTATTAGATGCTAATCAGAAGTCAAAGTTGCGACATTGTTCGTAATATTGAATTTAAACACACTTGGCCACATGACCCTTACCAGCATGGCTGTGATTCACCTTCTTATCGAATTATTTCACAGCTCTCGCTGTGCAGTTATGCCAAGTGATTTTTAAACATGCCAATTTGTTGTTCTCTTCAAAAGTAAGCACCGTGCAGAACTGGAGAGGCCTGTTTACATACTGGCAGCTGCCCACATGCTGTGACACCACGTGAACTTTCTGTGAAGTGGGCTGATTTGAATTGGAAAAGCAAAGTTAGAATCAAATTAACATGCTGAATTGTCTTAGGTTTAACTATTACAATAGTTGAAGATAGAGTTCATCGTGCTGTAATTTATCATTCTGTCACCAGTGTGGCAATGTTTCATTTTGTACGCTACCATTCAAAATTTTGGGGTCAGTGAGAGTTCTATGCATTAAACTGATCAAGAATTTATAATGTTACAAAATATTTCTGTTTGAACTTCATCAATTGTGAAAGAATAAGATCACAGTTTCCTCAAAACCAATTTGGCGTACTAGAATGATTTCTGAAAGCATCATGTGACACTGAAGGCTGGCGTAATGGCTGCTGAAAATTCTGCTTTGCTATCACAGAAATAAATTGCATTTGGAAATGTTTTAAAATAGAAATTTTAATTTAAATTGTAATAATATTACTCAATTTTGTTTCTTTATTTTCGATTAAATAAATGCAAAAAGAGAATTATTATTAAATTGTGTGAAACAGAAGCCGAAACCAGATTATTCTTTCAAATTTTGTCCTTCATTAACTCTCTCTTTCTGTCTTTTGAAAAAAATTTTTTTTACACATTCACACAGCCATTATTGAACATGTGCGTGATGGCTGCATGG
>SCHK01034323.1:0-11202 GCA_004124795.1 Poropuntius huangchuchieni
GCTTAATTCCACCAGAGCTTCAGCTTTGATTCAGCAGTCTGTGAAAAGTCTGCTATTTGCCACTGCTTTTCTCTTTATGTCCACCCTTGTGATAGACAGAGTTTGAGAGAGTGAAACATGCAGCAAGCTGTTAAAATATTAAAACATGAAAGTATAAGACAAGAAATCTTCATATATACGTATATGTAATGTAGAGAGCCAATGACTAATTTGACTCATTTACTGTCCATTTAAGCTTGTTACTATATGATATTATGGTACATTATACACTCTTTATTCTTCACTGTATCTTCAGTTTTTTTTCTTACAGTGGTCAGGAAGTGTAAAAACTGTTGAAACAACTACAGCCCTTGAGCATGTCCATACCTGTTTGAGCTCGGTGCGTCAAACGTTGCGTGCATCTGTGTGTACGCTTGTGACGCTGAAAAAGCAACCAGGTTAAAGTCACCACACTACGGAAGCTTTTGCCGGCGATACAATTATGAAATGGTTAAACATTGACTGGCCTCATTTCAGACATTATTGTCACGAGTCTGAGTAGCAGCTACATGAGGAAGCGTATCTTTTGTTTCGCCGGAAATCTTTGTATGCTCCAACATGTTGGGACATCTACACTGCTAAGCAGTTCTGAATTTTTTGTCAAGTTTGTAGTCACCAAAAGAAGCAAAAAACGACTTTCTGGGAATAAACACATACAGGTAAGACCAAACAAAAGAAGTCTCTGTGTGTGTTTACATTGATTTCACTCTGACCATCAACAGCTCAAGTGGTCTGTGTTTCTGTTTCTCTTTGTTCTCTCTCTTGTTCATTTACTTGGTGTGAATGTTCTTAATTCTGTTGTGAAATAATCAAAGGAGCTCAAGCTCTTTGTCCCTGGGTGATTTTGCTTTTACTGTCATGATGATATATATCTAAAAGGGCTCTTTTCTGCCTCAGTCACTCTCCGTCCTTTCATTGTGTCATTATCTTACCATGATGGTTATTGCCCTCATGCTTGAGAAATGTGGAAAATTGGTCCTTCTAGTTTAGTATTCCCTGAGTCTACATCACTGCCTGGAGGTTTGGGTTTTATATCCTGCTGTCGGCCATATGCAGGTGCTGAGTCTGGGCAAATGAAGATAGGAGGGTCATAGAGCCCCCTGATTCACTGCCCTTCTCTGTATGTAACATAAAAATTGCCTCTCTGCTAGATATATTTGATTCACAGCAGGTACTGCGTACAGTCTGTCTTATTGCGTCTCTCTCTCTCTCTTTGTATGGCTCAACATGGTTTTTGCTTTAACTGTACCTTTCTTCTTTCCTCCTCCTCAGTTCTTCTCTTCTACTTTCCTTTTATTTTACCTCTGCTTCATTGGGCCAGGTTATAAAATTGATTCCTCCTTCTAGTTCTGAACTCATGTATTTTTCCATCTATATTTGGATGGGCACAGTATTTTTTTTTTTTAGTGGAGGAAGAGTTGCCTTAGATTTTTGTATTCATGTCCTTATTTGTTATTGTTTAGAAATGAATAATTGAAACAAAGAGCTGTCAGTGATTGCAAACCCATCCTATCATTCAAAATGTTATACACTAGTTAAATGCAGTCAGTACAATTTTCGTTTAAAGAAATGAATATTTTTATTCAGCAATGATGCATTTAATTCATCATTTATAATTTTTCAAAAGATGACCGACAAAAAAGCTGCTTTATTAAACTTTCTATTCATCAAAGAATCCTGGAAAATGATACTCTAAGAGAGCAACCTCAAATTCTCCCCAAAAAATCAGTGAAGAAAAGGCAAAAAAAGTTTACAGATTCTGTCTGGCCCTGCCAATTAGTTCTGCCAAAAGAAAGAGAAAGAGAAAAACATGTTTGGTTGAGGCTGCTGTGCTCATTAATGATTTTTAAAAAGTGTCTCTTCTGAATCATCTCTTCTTTTTTTCTCCACAGAAAGTAATCGCTTTTTATGAGCACTAGATGACAACTAATTTCCTTAGTGTCAGAAAATGAAATGTCCCACAGTGTGATTTTGCTCTTGAAAATATTCTGTCAATTGCATTGCAATTGCAAGTACTTTAGAAAACGCGTACAATACATTATACATTTCTCAGTAGTTCCTCAGTACTTTCCCAGTAGTCATATATTCATCATGATGATTTTATGATCTCATAACTGGTTACAAGCAGTTTAATTGCAGTGGCAGGTCACACTATATACATCTACTTTCAGTATCCACCCTTCATGTGACATTTCTGTCTAATGAATACAGAACAATTTTGCATTTTTGTGTTCTTAGGTGCACTAGAAATGGAAAAATGACATTTACAGTATGCATTCATCACATTATCTCATGCTTCAGCATCATTCCCTGTGGACAAGTGGCAAATTTCTAAAACATTTTATATTCTTTTTTTCACTCTTTGACAAACATCAGCTGTGTTATCAGACAAAAGAAAGATGTTTATCTGCAGTATCTGTCATCCTCCAGAAAAGCAGGTTTTGAAGCAAATGTGCTTTTGAAGACTTTAGGCCGTAGTTTTTTCTTTGTGTGCATAAAGAAGAGTATCTTCACGTTTTTTTTAATTTTTTTATTTAAGCTTAAGAAATCATCAGCCCTTTTTATAGGCCTGTAGTTTGATTACATACTATCAAATGCAAAGGGGAAAAAAAACTTTGTGACAACACATTTACAAAATGATTAGAGGTTAAAAGTTCATCTTACAACTGAATATAGGCTAATATAAACAAATACCTTTTCTCTTCACTCTGTCCTCAACAGCCTTAAAAGATTGTGCCATCTGGTGGCCAAATGAAACAACTCTGGGTCTTCAGATGCCTTTGTCATAGCTGAAGTTCTTGGGTTATTTTCGAGAAAATACCCCTGTTACTGTATTAATAATTCATTCTATTTTTACAGAGTGAATCTAGTCGATAACCTTAATCTTCCTTTGTCTATTTATGTGTTTAGACTCAAGCGGCCAGCCTTTCTGTGTCCAGTGCAAGCCAGAGTACCAGGGTCCCAACTGTGAGCAGTGTAGTGATGGCTTTTACAACGCCGACAGCATCTGCCTTCCCTGTAACTGCAGCGGGAACGGAGACCCCCGCATATCCCCTCAGATCTGTCACCCGGACACGGGCCACTGCCTGAGCTGCATCAACAACACTACGGGGCCGCACTGCGAACGCTGTTCAGAAGGCTTCACAGGGGACGCGCTTGCCAGGAACTGCACTCCTACAGGTGAGAGCCTGGAGTAGCAAAACTTCTAGTGATTTTTGGCTGCAGTTGAGTATCTTTTTGTTGTTGTTGTTGTTCACATTATTGCATTTGTACTTCGCATTCATTTCTGTTACATTCATTCATATCATTTTCAACAGTTCGGTTAAAGCTGTAAATCTGAAAGCCATCATTTATCAGAGCACATCAGTACCGAAGAAAAGTGAAGTGAACCAGTCAAGAGAGATTGAAACTGATAACACAGGTTAACTCTTTCTCGTGGACACACTGAGTCCCTTTCTCATGCATTTGGTGTAGTTTCAGTTGTGATTCACTTAGGAAATTGCATATTAAATGCATCACGTTGATGTTACCCAGCCTTACGCTATAGACTGTGTGAACAGGAAGGACCTGAACTTTGGATATTAATAATTTTAAATAACTACTTTAAGAGGTAATTCAAAAGTGCTTGCGTGTTATGCAACTGTGGTTTTCAGAGAGGGGAAGAGAGGATGTGTTGTAGAATGACTAATCCCAGATCGGTGTTCTGACTCAGAACATCCGTCTGTACACTGCTGATTCTATCAGTGGCGTACTGTAAAGAGGACAGACCATACATTCCCACAGGCAGGCTGTCTCGGGCTGCCAAACAGTGAGCTTGGACCACAGGGTGAATATATGATGAAGAGAGGAAGAAGAAAAGAGTGATTTATCACTCCAGTAAGTCAGCCAAATCCACACTCTGACTTTTCGTCAATCTTTCCACTCAGCCAACAATAATAAATCCTTCTCTTTCGGCCCGTCTGAGCTCTGCTCCAGATGTTCTGATGCCACAGAACAACCATGTTCTCGCTCACTGATGACGTCCCATTATAGAGGCAACTGCACTAATGGAGCTCCAAAAGGCAACATATTGACTTTCTGTATCGACTTTCCAACAATGGCTGAAATGTCTCTGATAAAGTGTTTCCCATAATGACAGAGTTGTTATCGTTAACGTAGAACGAAACTAAAACTTTTCCGTTTTTAGTACTTAAAAATTCCAGCTATAATAAAATAAAATATAATTTTTTTTTAAATACTTTATTCTCAAAATGAATTACGAATGTTGCCTTGGCAACTAACTAAAATAACTTAAAGTACTAAATGTACTAAAATTAAAAATAAACCTATATCGAAATGTTTTTATGAAACTAATAAAAATGACAAAAGCACACACAATTATTCAAATGTGAACAAAAAATTAAAGCTAATTCAAAATGTTAACAAATACTATGATAGTACGTAAATAACTAAAATAACACTGACAACAATGATGAACCTTACACATTTTCTGAGGTAGGTTTTCAATCTTTATGTACACTGCGTATGGTCTGACATTGTCTGTTCTACTGAACAGATGGAATCGCTCCTGCCTGTGAACCTTCTACCAGTATGCAGCATCTGTTCTCTACATTACACTAGATCAGGGCTCCACATGGAACTGTTTTGCTGCTCTCACCCTTTTTCATTCCTTTTCTCTTACTTTGTTCTTATCCTTTACACTTTTTTTTTTTTTTGCTCTCTCTATTTTTCACATGATGCTAACTTGCAGTTCGATAAGTGAGTCAGAAGTTCAGTCAGACTGATTCAAAAAAGTTTTTTTTTAATGATTCATTAAAATAACCAAGTAATTTGCTTATTGTTCAGACCAAAACTGAATTCTGTTATCTACATGCAGCCCACAATCTCATTTTCTCATGGCAAACAGTATTTTTTTTTCCATTGCATTCGATAAACCCTGTAAACTCACATTTTCACAACTTATATTCCGCAGCAGTACAGAAATATCACTGGACAGTCACTGGAGTTGAATTCAGTGAATTGAATTCATTTGGATATGTTGCATTTTATTAGATGCATACTGACTCAAACTGTTCTTGTCTTTCTCTCTCTCTTGCCCTGTCCATAGTCGTCCACACTACTCCTTCAACCACTACCCACTGGTTTCACTACACCACCATGACCTCCAGCCCCAATGCTACAGCACAGTTTACCACCTTCTCCACAACTTTGCTGAGCAGCCTGGGCAGCTCCACCTCGAACACCACCACCACCACCACAGTGACTCCGCTTCCGTGGAACCAGTTCAACATCATTGTCCTGGCCGTCATCATCATAGTTGTCATTGCTCTCTTGGCGGTGGTAGGTGGCGTGTACACTTACCGAGAATACCAGAACCGTAAGCTGAATGCCCCGTTCTGGACCATCGAGCTGAAGGAGGACAACATTAGCTTCAGCAGCTATCACGACAGCATTCCGAACGCAGATGTATCGGGGCTTTTAGAAGATGAAGTTAGTGACATGGGCAATGGACAACTTGCTTTAACCGGTCCTGGTAGTTTGTATAAGGTGTAACGGATGTTCCATCACAGACACTGGCCTGCTACGTCAGCGCTGGCCCGACGCTTGGCAGATTGTGGATATGTGGACCCTTGATTTATTTTTTCTTTTTATGCCGATGGACCACGGACAAGGTTTTCCCACTGGACATAATGCAAACACTCACACAAGCACTTCAGAGCAAGAAGATAAAGTAATGAACGAGGAACATGAGCAGTGCATTTAACTGAAAAGCCAAGTTAAACATCCTGCCTTGTTGAAGGCCTTGGCCGATTCGCCTTGCTTTGAAGAAAGATAGGAGATGCAGAGACTAATTCACTAATTTGTGACAGAATACTAGACAATGAAGCATGTCTGATTGAGTATTAATACAGCGACAGTGAGACATGCATGACATTTCATCACACCTGGATCGATCAATCAAATGAATCTGCTTATTAACTTAATTTGCTAACTCGTAGTTACGTCCATTCATATGCTCCCTTTGTAAATGCTGTTTTAAATGCACACAGTGGACATTAGTTTTCAACAAACTCAGGATGGATTTCGTTTTATTTTGTTTTTTCATTTTTGTGTGTGGGCAAACCACACCGTTTTAGTGTCGCTTCTTACATGCTATTACAGGTGCAGGACTTTAGGGGGCGCCGTTACACTGGACCTGGCATACAGAGCAGGCCTGTGTATTATGCAATGGAATTACATAATACTAAATGGCAGATGCTGAATGACTTCTGCATTCATTTGCATTTCTTGGCAGGCGCTTTCTTGCCGATGCAAATTGCATGAAGGGATTATTTGTTTTTATCAGGCCAAAGAGGATCTGTGTGTCAGTCTCAGATGGAGAGATCCTGACTAATTCTTGTCACAGTTTTACATCGGCAAAGTGGATTTAGAAGACTGTTTCAGGGTGTATGGAATTGTACTTGTTTTATTTATTTTCCAGAAATGTTCTCCTCAATCCGCTTTTCCTTCGTGACTTATCACCGGCCACCTGTTGAAAGGTGCCATGCCTTGTTGTGTGGACTTGACACAACTTGTCTGACTGGGAGAGTTTAAGTTCTGGTTAATTTATTTGGACGAACCTCTCTCTTAAGGTCTGTTTGGGTGAGTCGCAGAGGAGGGGAACATATATGATCAGATGAGTAATAATGCTTGTACTGGACAGTAATCAATCACTGCCATTTGTGTAGCACAGGCTAAAACAAGTTGAGCAACTGGTTCAGTGATGAGTAAGTGCACATGTTTGACTGTGTGGGTGTATGTGTGGGTGCTGAGCGGGGTAATATAATATATTATTATTATTATTATTGGAGTTGGATAAAAGAGTACTAAACGCCATGTCAGTCAGTAAAAGAGCATAAAAGGGTGTGTATGAATGAGTCTGTTCTTGATAGGCGATGGCCTGAACTTGAAGACAAGAGCAATAGTTCATCTGTGATTCTGTGTCTGATGACTCTCGGGATATCTACTCTTAGCTCTCTCCCTACTTTCGCCATCCTGAAGCTGTCTTTATCCGAGGTGTGTTGGTACAAAACTATGTAAATATTAGATGTACAGAATGGTTGTCATGAGGAGGCTGCTATTGTATTGGTACATATGACAACGAGTCCTGTTTCTGTGACCAGCATACTCATGCGCACACAGAGAGACTGACATCGTAATGGTGTCTTAGTCTTGCATATGTATGCATTGTGCATTATGCATGGTGCACCACATTCACAACTAACTCTGTGAAAATTTCAATAAAAGCCGGTTTTCCTATAATATGTGCTTTCATTATTATTATTATTTCAACAATCTGTTTTCTGACCAGCTTTTTGTTATTAGTGCACACAAAACTAGAAAGCACTAGTGAAAATCCTAATTTCACTTTGTATTTGAGGCACTTTTCATCTATTTTATGTTGGATGCTAATATTTTTTGCTTATTTTACTTATTTGTTTCTAGACAATTCTGAATTGAATGGACACAAGTATTGTTTTATTTTGGCCCAAAGGGCATGATTTTTTTTATTATTTGATTTAATAGCATGTCAAATTCATAAAGCTGTTTAATAATTCTATGAATTAGATGTACATTTCAGACACCTTCATTATTCATCATCACCTAAAGTAGAACTGTCCAAACTCATTCAGTCTGAATTCTATTATGACATCCCTACAACTAAAAAAAAATAGACCATTTTTATATTATGTCATTCAGATGTAACTATTTAACTCTCTATTTATTATTCATTATTCTGTTTTTCAAACCAAACTACTGAAATACCGATCTGCATTTGTATTTTACATTAATGACATTAAGTTGATTTAATTTTAAAGAAAAAAAAATAAATTATACCAAATGCATTTTACATAGTCTGCAAAACTAAGATGACCTCATTACGTACATGCCAAAGTCATCTATACATTTTTGTTTGCGGTGTTCCTTTAGTGAGACTGCAAATATCAAGCAAAGGTTAAAGCATGACTCCTTTCTTACACGTACTGTAAACTATATTGCTCAGATCAGTTTCTTTTTTTCTGTTCAGTATAATCATCACTTTCATCTACAGACCATGTGTTTCTGATGGCATCATCTGTGTAAGAATCGTGATTGTAGGATCAACCAAGTAAGTGCCTGACATTTTAAAGGTTTTGTTTTTATGTTGTAAGGCATCATATTAAATATTTATCGCCCTCCTCCCTTACATGGCACATGAAGCTATTTTGAGTTTGAGCAATATACTGACGTGTGACGTATTTTCAATTAGCTGAGCTATATAAACTGCTGTTCTTGTATAATCTTGTCGATTTCTATTGAGCAAAAGTGGTTAGTAAGAAGTGCCACATAAGGAGTTCTGTGTTTAGAAGCCCACGCACAACTCTACAAAACACGTTCCAAAAATGTGATCTAAATCTGTTATGATCTGTACTTCGTAGTGGCTACCCCCAGGTGGCTTGTCTTTGAGTCATACTGCAATCTTCTTTTATAGTTCTAATGTACAGAGTGAATGTTTGTTCACAAATACTAGATGACACAATTTCCATATCGTGACTTTTCTTCAGAGATGAACGATTTGCTTTTGCTCAATCCTGAAAAACAATCCAGTGGAGCATAAAAGCCCCCCACCTACTTAAATGTTCTCATCTTTAATTTGTACCCTTCTTAAAGGTCAGAGGTAGATAGCTGGGGAGTATTCCTGCAATCGCCCACACCTTCTGGGTATCCATTAAGGGGTCATAAAACAAATATCACAGAATCTGAGTCACTTTTTAAAGTCATACTAAGTACATGCTTTCATTTCATTCATTTTTCCTTCAAAGCAAATAAAAAGCATCCTCCTGAAATAAGCAAAAAAGTACTTCAACTTAGTTGTCTTCCCCCTTTTTTTTTAACATTTTTTTGTTGTTTTCAAGCGAAAGCCTCTGAGACCTCGCAAGTGGGCGGGACTAATTTATAAAACTGTAATCTCATTGGCTAGTGCTCACCTTTAACGGTCCACTTTTCGGTTACAGCATATCACTACTTGAGATGGGACGAGAACTAAAAGAGACAGCTTTGACTATTGTTGAATAATGTCGTTAAATACTAACAGATAAAACATTTTACATGCAAGTAACTTTTAGCATGTTCTTAAACTCTGACCTCATTATTGTTAGTCATTTGTCACAGAAACAATGTTTAGAGGTGTTATTGTACACATTACTCCACCCCTGCATTTGTCACCTGCTCCCTCATATAAAAAAGGCCTGAAGTGTCATACAGAAATATGATGATAATGTTGATCATGTTTGTGATATTGTAAACACAATGCAGACTGGCTGTGGGAGTGATTGAAAACATGACTGATTTTCACTTATCTCCCGTCCCAGTTAACACTGCATTTTTCCATTTTGCTAATGGAGAGTATTTCAAGTGGAAACTAGCTGTTGTAGTAGTGAGAGTCTTTCGTATATCTCTCTTGCCTACCTGGAAATACTGTTGCCATGACACGGAGATGTTGAGGTTCTTGTCGAGATCATCCCTCAATCCCACAAACTCTGCAGTGATGCAGGAAAATAAACCGTTTATGAGAATATTTTGAATATCAAGCTCTGATATTGGCTAGCCACTACAGCCTCACTACTCTAATTCTGAGCTTTAGCATGAGATCGTCGCCCTCAAACTGTTCTTTAAAATCAAACAAGTCAGTTACTTCGCTCAAGTAATCAGTAAAGACAAAACAAATATGTGAATCATTACTGCACATCAAAAATCCCGAGACATTTAAATTAATCTGAGCACATGATGCCGGAAATCAACAGCATTTAGCCAATCAAGTGCTGACAAGTGGAATCTGATGTCATTGTGGCATCACTGAGCCATGTAGGCCTTCGAAATGGAAGACATTTGCGGGCATTTTCTTTTACTTACTTTGATATCATCTGGGAAACTGCCCTCTTTTGGAAATTTAACTTGAGAGTTCTGTAAATAGAGTAACCGATAAAAATGAGTCATCTAAAAAAATATATATGTGTATATATAACTGGAAAAACATAATCTGTGTCTGAATCAACAGTGAGATGCTCACAAACAGACTGAATGTCCCTAAAGCACTAGCAAAACCTAAACATGCACAGTGCATAACGATTTTTGCTGATGCTTCTGCTAACACCCACACCCGATGGGAGCACACATATATACATGTGGTGACCTTGTTTGCATGATTGATTGCAGATATTTCTTATGACTTCCAGTCAACATAGTGGGAAAATACCCAGATGGGTGGTCTCTGAAGTACTTGAGGTCTGTGTCGCTCTTAAAGGGATAGTTCACCCAAAAATTCAAATTCTGTCACCATTTACACATCTTGTTCCAAACCTGTGTCACACTTTATTCTGCGAAATACGAAAGGAGAAATTCTGAGGAATGTCCTGGTCAGTGGTTTCTGTGCAATGACATTGGTGATGAAGACTGAAAAAGGATGCAAAATCACACTTTAGGTCTCCTAAAGACACACAATGGCTTTGTTTGAGGAACAGTTAAAAATTAAGTTGATAATAGGGACTTTAAACAACAGCAACTGATGAAATGACAACAGTGTTCTGCAAAAACTTTCTATTTTTACTGCTACTTTGCCACATTGCCACATTGTACTGTTACTGTCTACTACAGGAAAATAGATAATTCAGGTAACAGATTAGGTAAGGCGTGAGGTTTTATCACAGTAAGTTTTAATTTAACGCTAAACGCAACTCTTCTCTTGCTTTTTTAGAGTTAAGCAAATTTTTGGGATAAATGCTACATGCCACTGTCCTCACTGTGTCTTACTGATTTTTACATTATTTAGCTTTGGCGGTTAAAAGTTTACTTCCAGTCACTGATGCATAACCTGTAATTAGATCATCAAATAATTCAGTGAGTTTGAGAACCATAAATGAATCAAAATTTAAACACATAACAAATCACTAGAAGATCTGATTCAAACAAATGATTACTTAATGGCTAAATTGCAACACAGATTCTCACAAAATTGATATCATGTGCTCTGGAGGATTTGAGATATATTGAACAACTTTTTGTTACTTTTACAGAAACTTAATATCTTCATTCATTGTCTTTATTCCAACAAGTCCTCCAATTAAACGCCCGAATGGGTCGTTT
>SCHK01034417.1:5258-16139 GCA_004124795.1 Poropuntius huangchuchieni
AAACACTATGGAAGTCAACTGTTTGATCACCAGCATTCTTCAAAATATCTTCTTTTATGTTCAACATAAGAAAGAAACTCATACAGGTTTGGAACGACACTATGGTGAGATGGCAAACTTTTCATTTTTGGGTGAACTATCACTTTAAGTTTAAGTTTAAGCTGAAAGGTTTTTCTCCCAAATGACTCAAAGAGGACTGTTTAGGAAGCTGATGTTTGCAGTAATGTGAACAAGCACGTGTGAGTAACCCGATTCCCTGGATAGAATGTGACGTTATGTGATCTCACAGCAGCGTTGAGCATGAGTAACCATCACAGCACATGTGTCGTCACCTGTGCTTTTATCCAATTGCTCTCCCAAGGAAACCCTGTTCAAAGCATGTGCTCCATTGTTTTTACTGTAACCCATCAACAGAGCTGTGTTCTGTTTCCACACAGGAAATTGCACGCCACCTTCGGCCCACCACTTTACGAGCGATCTACGGCAAAAACAAAGTGCAGAATGCCATTCACTGCACTGACCTACCGGAAGACGGGATTCTGGAGGTGAGCTTAAGCAAATCTCATTCAAATGTTATGCAAGAGCCACACAGTCACATTTTGTATTCAGTCTCATTTTGAGGAAGTTTGTTCGCCTTCAAAAATATTTCTGGATCCCACAAATGCTTATGAAGCCCAGAACAAAATGGCATCCAGTCTCATGACTGTCCGCTGTGGGCCGAGACAGACCCACAGCCCGGCTCACAGGAAGGGAAGCAGGCGGGTAGAGTCGGTTTGGTAGAAAAGGGAAAAAAAAGCCATTGTTATGCCAAGGAGTGGGTTTGGCCCGGTGGACGTCATTGTTGTGCACAACTCCTGATCTGTCCAGCCTCCTAGTACAAATGGCCCCTTGTTAATCATTTGCCTGCTGACCGACTCAGCCATGACATTCCAAGAGCTCAGGCCTCACAGAGGCCCAGCACAGACGCCGGCTGCCGTAACAGGCACAATTCAGGGAAAGTCAATTGTTTGAAAGTAAAACAAGCTGGTGAGCTGATGCTGAGCCCTGATGAAGTGCTAAAAGTGCTTCTCAAATTAACACAGGTTTATTGTTTTAATGTAAGACATTGTTATTTATTAAACACTCTCATAAGGTGTGTCCCAATTCACATACTTATGCACTACTCTATGGAATTTTTGTAGTAGGTGTGAGTATGAGTTTGTGAGTGTTAGTGTGAAATATTGGATTCTTAATGCACGTAAAAGGTTAGTTCAGCCAAATATGAAAATTCTGTCATTATTACTCACTGTCATGCCATTCCAAGCCCGTAAGTCCTTCAATAATTGTTCTTCTCCTCGTCCCATTCTCTGCCATTATCAAAAGTACAACAACACATGTGCTGAGCCTTGTTTATGAGCAGAGGAATGCATGTGTCGTGGTACTCTCGATAATGGCGTAAGATGGTCACTTGGAGGAGAAGAATTGTTGAATGAAGTTATTTTTGTTTTCTATGCACACAAAAATGATTCTTGTAGCTTTGTAAAATTACTGTTGAACCACTGATGTTACATGGACTATTTTAATAAAGCCCTTACTACGTTTCTGGGCCTGGGAACATTTCCGTTGCATTGCTCTCTATGGAGGGTCCAAAAGCTCTCGGATTTCATCAAAAATATCTTAATTTGTGTTCCGAAGATGAACGAAGGTCTTACGAGCTTGGAACAACATGAGGGTGAGTAATTAATGACAGAACTTAAATTTTTGGGTGAACGATCCCTTTAAAGCTGGGATAAAATACATGACTTTTAAAATCTGCACAGATTTGCTTAAAGATTAAAACTAGGTATCATACACAAATTTCTACCAGAAACATTTGCCTTGTTGCTGGGAAGGAAAATGATAAATAAAAACAATGTTTTCTAAAATCAGTGTTTAAAATCTGAAATTATGTTTTATATCCTGCTGCGACTGGATGGAATCATAGTGTGAAGCTTAAAAAAAATCATCCATTATACACAAGGATTTTGTCTGAAATCTATCAATTCCGACAGCTTAAAGTCAGCAGACTAGCTCTGACTTTTGAAAACTAGTGTCTATACAGATTACAAATCAGGGCAAAATTCTGTACAAACGTGTATTTCGAGTGTCACAGGTTTCTGATTGGATGACAAATTCAGTACATAGTGCATTTATAGTGTGTATTTTTGTCTTGGTTTTGACCTTTTGTCAGTGTCGTTATGGAAGCTTGGAATGAATTGTGGGAATTTCTGTTTTTCAGGTCCAGTATTTCTTTAAGATTTTAGACGGGTGAAGCAACCATGAGCAACATCTGTTATCTGTCAGCAGTTATTTAAATAAAGACCACTTGAAAGACAATACTTCAGTTGTCTGTCCATTTATTTCTTCTTAGGTCTTACCCAGATTTAAATAACATTACAAGAGCAAATGCAACTCTTAACAAGTGTTCTGATGTCCGACAATGACTTTTAAGAACTTTAAACAACAAAACAAAATATCCTATTACATGGGGTACTGCTTTGCATCTGATAGGTTTCTAACCTTTGACCAGTGACTTTGGTTTTTGGATTCATACATTACACTTTCTCCTGCTGAAAAAAATTGTACAACTGCATAAATATAAAATTCTTCCACCATGAAAATGGCTAAAACATTCATTAGAAAGTAACACCACGTCATTGTGATGTATCCAGAACAAAACAAAACAAAAAAAAAATATTAAATGCACTGAGTTGCCATGGTGACCACTGGCCACTTCAGTCCTCCAGACTAGACACACAGTTCTACACTTAATAGTAAAGGAAAATAATAGCCTTACACAGAATTGTCATTAGCCCCAGTTTCCCAAATTGCAAGATGATCAAATAAAAAGTCAAAAGGTGATGTAAAAACATATTCCCCACAATCAATTGGAAAGAAAAGGAAAGAAAGGTTTGAACGGAGTGCAGTCACTTACACACACACATACCTGGGGAGTTCAGAGCGTACCATGCCAGTATTTTCAGTTTTTAAGTAGACGAATACGCACATTCTCACTCAAACTCTCTCTCTCTCACACACACACACGCACACACACACCTTGGACCGCTAAGGCTTTCTCACATAAGACAACAGAAATGACAACATGGCTTGGAAAGGACCATCGTATGCGACTACTGCACTGCACACTCCATAAAATATAAAGAGACCACACTAGGCAGAAATACTCAGGGGACAGAAACACTGCTCGCTACATCAGTAGTGGAATTATAATTTACAGTAATAAATGAATGTCCCATGGCTCACGGAATATTCGCATTTACAGTAGAATAAATACTTTGCTATTGCTACTCTTCCTGTAATTTACATTCTAACCCTAGACATGCAGAGAAAGCTAGTGTAAAGCGTTCAGATTAAGTGTAGGTCCCGTATGTTATGAAACTTTGTTCAAGACTAGTTGTCGTAGTTGTTTTTCCAATTGAATTTGTACTTGTCTTTGTTTATTCATCTGAAATTACTGTGTTTTGAAATGGGCAGAATAAAAGTGCTATTTTCATAGCTAAGGTCATGAGTTGATGGTGATTTTGATGTCAAAACGTCCCTGAGAACGGTCCTTCTCGCTGTAATCAATGTTCTCCCCGTATACTTTACACTCGATGCGCATTTCGAATTCTTTAGTGATGTTGTGGAACTTGATGGCCACCAGAGGCTGAAGGTACTGGGGCTGTAGCAGCTTGCCGTAGTAAGGATAATACTGGAGGGGGAAGCCAGGCCCAATCCCGAAGTACTCGATCGGTCCAAGATACTTTGCGTCCTCTTCTCTCTGTTGACAACCAGAATTAGTATTAGATGACTACAGCACATGGGCTATTGAGTTTTGCATCACTGTGTATATTTCTTTGTGTAGACTTGACTGGAAAAAGGATGCACTGATATTCAAATTCTAGTCCATTGTTGTTATCAATAATAATGCCTTCCTGTAGCTCAAACAGTAGAGCATCACGTGTTTGATTGAAAGCATCTGCCCCATGCATAAATCCAAATCTACAATTATACTACAGCTGATATTTGATAATGTTTTGTCTAAGTATTGTTTCAGTGTTATAATATACTGTATGAAAAAATGGATATTCATTTTGATTAGTGCTGTCAAACGATTAATTGTGATTAATCATATCCAAAATAAAAGTTTTCCTTTACATAATATATCTGTGTACTGTGTATATTTATTATGTATATATAAACACTCACACACACACACACACACACACACACACATATATTTAAGTAAAAATGTTATATGTGTATATTAAATGTATTTATATACAATACAAATTATATAAATAAAAAAAATACATGCAAATACATGTAAATATAAAAATAAAAAACATAAATATACACAGTGCACAAACATATTATGTAAACAAAAACTTATTTTGGATGCGATTAATAGTTTGACAGCACTCATTTCGATATTTGCTCAAGATTACACTAAACGTTGATACTAAATTGCACTTTTTTTTATTTAAATGCTAAATGAGGGTAAGCTAAATGTAAAAACTAGCACAATTAAACACACACACACACACACACACACACAGGAGGCTAACCAATATATCTCTGCACAAGAATGGCATTTTACCAAGATGCTTTGTAAGTATTTCTTACCTTGTTTGCGCAGTGAATTGGGATCAGATTGCCCTGAACATTAGGGCGGATTAGCTCAGGGATACTATCATTTGAAGTTGGAGGCTACGGAGAGAGAATGGTAGAGTATTATAATCCCAACACTAAGAAAAATGTTGCCTCAGGCTAACAAAAATTGTTAATAGTAGGTTAATATCGATGAATCAAAATGTTGGATAACTCACCCGTGGCCTGAAGTTCACAATCCTATTGAGTTTAATGATAATGCAGGGTTTGCCTTCTTCAAAGCCAAATTTATCATCAACCATTCCTGAGCATTCCTTCAGCCAGGCTCTATCAAAGCGGCAGGCCTTCCTCACACCGTCAGAGCTCTCCAGTTCTCCACGATCTTTATAGGTTTGGGGTTTCTCTGAAAATGAAACACATTAAACCTTATTACTGACTAATACAACTGTATTTGCTTGTCATTACTACAACAGTGCATGAGCATGCAGGACAGCAAAATGGGTCAAATAAAGCCCTAATTGTCTAGCTAAAACATTAACTGTTGACTTGTGAATGAAGATCATATGAGACAGGGCTTGGAGTTCTGTATGAGATGACTTCCTGAACAGCACCCTTTTTAGCTCACCTACTTAATAATAAAGCTAAAAGCTAATAAAGCATAATCTTAGAACTTGTACCTTCGCAGTCTTCAAATTTGCTTTCGTCAATCTGGTTTTCCATGTTGTATGCTTTCAGAAATTCCCTAATCTGTTGCTCATATAGACTGTAGCTGTCAGGTTTGCTCATGGAATAGCTGATCTCCGCTTTGTCCGGCCGTGGGGAGTGTGATAAGCCTGTAAGTAAAGCGTAAAGGTTAAATGTGGCCCAACAACTGGTGTTAACCATAAAAAGGAACATTTAGAAGAGTGATTTTCCCTCCAGCTACGAGAGCGGAGAATGCCTGGTCCATTCATTGTCATGGAAGTTTGCTATTCAGATTCCCAGCTTGGCAGTAATTTTCCACCAGCTCCAACGTACGGCCAAAGCGGGGCGTGGCGTGAGCAGAGCCAGCAGAGGAGAACAAGCAAACGGAAACCTTATATTGTGTTTAATGCCAATTTCTGTTGCAACAGACTGGTAATGGCCTTCCGTACATGTGCTGCAGCTGGTCCAAAAGAGTAGCTTCTGGCTTGTTGCACATGGGAAATGTACGTGGGCATTGTTTAATACACTTTTAAGACTCCGGTTAAAGCCTGTGAGAGTCTCCCAGCCTTCCCCCTCCTCCTCTCCACAACCTCACGTGCTTCTGTCACACAATGGAAACTTTTAGCCTCTGAGAGGGAGGCGGGACTTGAACGCAGGCATCGTGTCTTTTCTACGTCTGGCCTTCTTTGCAGCAAATAGCTGCACACCATGGTGATCTCCAGTTCATTCCTACTCATCTTGTTACTTTTTAGACTTCAAGGGCCGCCTCTCTTAAAGGGGAAATGGTTCTTCTTGGCAGAGGCGTTTATGTTTGGGGCCTTAACGAAGACAGATAAATGGAATGCCAAGGCGGGAGCGTGCACTATGCAAACATTCACTGGCATGGCTGGTGTGGCGAATGGCTGGCAGTGGAGCAACGGGCAACCTAACAGGGATTATGGAAACTGCAGTGTACAATGCTCTCCACTGTTTCTTTTTTTTTTTCCCCTGTTTTTAATTGCAGAACATTCTTGTTTGTGCAAAACAAGCTTAGCCATAAACCCTGATCCTGTTGTAAACTACTTCAAAGGTATGTTTGAGTGCTGATACCACCAACCCCCGACTGAAATACTACAAGACATACCAGTTCAAAGACATGCGAAGTGTGTAGCTGCCGGACAACTATGTTGTAAGAACCCAAACGGGAAGCCTTGTCAGACTAGCCGGGAGTGTTGAAGGTCAAAATGGCTTTCTGTGTGTGTCTCTCCTTCTCCTCCCTCACACTCCTACCACCTCCACCCTCTCTCTCTCAGGTCAGACAGACCTTTAGAGCTGCCGAAATGTCACAGGGTTTGCAGAAACAAAATTAACTTCCAGCGTTATGGAACAGATCAAGCATGTGTATACAAGAATGTCCCCAAAACAGGTTGTTCTTTCCATTTTTCCATATTGTTGCTAAAGAATAACATGCAATGTTTCCTGCTGCTCCAATTACTTGTAAAAGCAAGTAAGGCAAGGACTCTTGTGAATCTTGTCAACCAGATAACACACAAATCTCAGAGTTTCAAGTGCACTTTAAAAGGAGGTTTACCACAGAACTGTAATGCAAAACAAGACATAAAAACATTGCTCATATTGTGTACGAGATGGCTTCCGTGTTAGTCAAAATCATCAACTACACAACAACATTCTCACAACACTGTCACATATCGTTCTTATCAAAAATCTTGCTAGACAAAACAACTTTTAAAGTACATGTAGTTCATTCTGTATCTCTTTGGTTTGGTGATTCATTTTCATGGTGTTTATGTACAAATAGTATCCAACCTCTGAACACTTTTGGGCATGTATTTTCTTTGACATAAATTAATTTGGTTAATTACCTGGGGGTGCAACCCTGTCCTGGTATGTGGGCTTGTAGTTGCTGAGAGTCAGGAGCATGGCCTGGATGGTGCCAATGAAAATTCCAGCCAAGCAGCCATAGAAGATTACGTAGAAGATGAAGATTTTGACTGCAAAGAAAAATATATAGCATGAAATCAGCGGGATGTTTTAAACAGCACTTGTGTAAAGGCGCTTAAATATATCCACATTCAGTCTTGTTTTGAAGAGCATTTAAGTATGCACTTAAAGTATGTACAATGACAAAAAATGAGAATTTAAAGTATGCATGAAATAAAATTTCCCTCTGTTTTCAAAATGTGTGTTATTGACCTTATGATGAACGATTAATCCATGCAAGGAACCAATTCCCAAACCAACACTTTTTTCTTATTTGATAATACACTTCACTCAGATGTACATTTAGAAGAAAAGATTTCTCGATACTTTAGTTTTACAGTGACTTTAAAGTTACAGAGCACCACAGACTAAACAGTGTCTAAACTATAAAGAGTATAAAGTGTAGCTAGTCAGCTGTCTTATGAGATATTTGTGTAACTCATGAAAATCTAAATTAAAATATTATTATATAAATGAATTCACAATTCTAATAAAGAATTCACATTAAACAAGGTTTCATAATTCACAGTTCTCTTTTTCAGATTATTTATCTGATACACACTGATGAGCCTTTAATTCAATCTAATTGATCATATTTTTTCCCCAAAACATATACAACATGCATCTTAGGCCCTCTTAATTATCCAAGCTGAGAAAGCCTTTTGAGCCCAGCCATTTCATGCAAATTTGCTAGTAATTGTGAAACAACCCAAACTTTCCTGACTGATTTCACAGCGACAACAGCTTCAGTCAAACTCACACATTACTCATAACACTACCTCCCAGAACTCACATGTCCCTGTCTGATGCAACAACAGAATGCGACCCGCAGAATAACATTCCTGTCTGTCAGTTACTGTGCCAGGCTTTGGACTTCATTGAAAGCGGCCCCCAACAACCACTTCAAACTAGTCCCCACCGAACACAAGGGTCAGTCTGTGCGTGTGTGGATGACGGGGTTATACTTCCTTTCCTTCTGCCCTGGCAATAAAACCTTTGCCGCCTCTTAAATCTACAGGAAACACATTCAAGTTTGAATACAGTCCCACAAACAATGGTTTCACGTGTTGCAGTCTCTGTGGGCAGAGAAAGAAGCTTGCCCCTGAGGGTATAAATAATAAGATGTGTGTTTTAAACTCCTATGATGCTTTAAAAGCTTATTAAACCCACATTCAGGAAGATAGAGAGTAAGGATGCCAACAGTAAACGTTAACAATACAACAGCAAATGCCCTTCAGTCTCTAACTTCGGTCTTCTCATTGGTTTCAATAAAATAAGTAAATAGTGTAAAACAATACATGCTCGTGAGTCATGCAGGTTTCATTCAAAGTATTTGTGGCCAGCATCTTGACATAATAAAACGTTTCATTAACAATTATGGAAACAGAAAGATGTTAAATAGATACAACAAAGTCAAAAGCACTTCTTTAAATGAATAATACGAGTTTTAATGAAGTCATACGCGTCAGTGAAAACGCTTCCGTTACTTAACTCGTAGTTTGTTTGGATTGCGTTTGCAAATTTTTTCAAACCCCACAAACTATAAATCTCATACAATTTTAAGTCTTTGATTTGAAAAGCACTTTACGAAACTTGCCGCCGACATTTCTGTTCGTTTTAAAGTGAAACTTCAAGCACACAGAGAGAGTCTAAGTTAGCTGGCTAAGCTACATGTGACTGGCTCACTCATGATACTCCACATGTGTCAGACTCAACCCAAACCAATATATGCTTCCGTTTCAGCTCATAACTACGTGTTTAATTAAACTCATCGAGTCTTAATGAATATTAAAGTATTTATTATAACGCATGGTTACTGGATAATGTAACTTTTTAATAACCGGCATTTGGAAGTGAAGTAAATGTAAACACAGGTCAATCTTGCATCAGGAGGGCAGCGATAAACACAAATGTTAAAAACTGATAATACAATCAGCTACAGATGGTTTCCCGCTTTAAAAACATACATTCAACTGAGGCACTCGTGTAATGTATATTTACAAAGCAAGCAGGAAGAGGAATCAGTTTATCTGTATAACCAATTATTACTATTACATTATCACTAACTGTAGGCCATAAACTAGACCAAATTACTTTGAGTCACCTTGAGGACAGAAAATACTTATTTAGTCACCTACAAAAACATGTTCATGTCATTTGTTTATGACTGACATTTGCAGCTTTTGTGTAATTTGACTCTTCACTGTAAAAATATTGTTTCCATCCATGTCACAATAATTATACTCGATCTGTTGGTGTTTGAACTCGATGTTCTTTAGTGATTGACAGACGAAAAATTATCTGATCACTGGATGTTTTAACTTTTAAACCATTTTGATTCCTACGAAGCAGCTATTAAACTTAAGTTTTTACTTTAAGAGGCTGGAAAATATAATCAAATTGTCCTTCAACGATACTGACCATTTCAGATGAGTGACAGTCTCTTTCCAAAACAAAAATAACATCCGTATCACGACCTTCAAAATGACCTTTTCGTTTTTAAACACCTCCAGCACGGAACCAAACTTTAACATTTAACTGAACAATCGATCAAATGTAAAAACAGTTTGTGTTAAACACTGTTTTCATCTTTTTCCATTCAGTGGCATATTCACCACCTTGTGGTTCATTACACGTATTATTCACTGATCAGTTCATCTATTACATGACTATAACTCGTTTCTATCGACACACTCTATGCACTGGAACACCGCTTATCCCTTTGCTTATTTTTTTTTTCGAGAATCTCTTAATATGATAATCTGATTATAATAGCAAGCCGCCACCGCGAGGCGTTTTTTTTCCTTTCGAAAACGAAAGTCACGACTCAGATCAAACAGGTGTTGAGCTTTTTCCAAAGTCAGGAAACACGCTGTAGCCGTTTCTCTTGTCTTTAACGTTGAGACGTATCAATATTAACATCGAATAAAGGAGAAAAACTAGTTTCATCCAAGAAAAGAGGCGCGGATGAAACAATCTTGAGAACACTTACACCAACTGCCGCCTGTGCGTCCTAAAAATTCCTTCTTTTCAGAATTCCAGATAAAGGTCTTCCATCCACCATCACCATCTTTATTTCCAGACATTTTCGGTAAGAATTTCCCTTTTTGGTGGTGTTTGAGCGGGCCTTATGGACTTCACAGCGATGTTGTCCCCTTCCTAAATGTTGTAAAAAAGGACAAAGTCGTACCCGGTACCTTTGCTTGTACTCACTCAATATATAGTCCGACCTTGGCTCCGCCCAACGGCTCTTTTAATAAGTTACCTTCAAAAGAAGGAGGGCAGATTCGGACCAATCACAGACCGATTTGCTTTTGCGTAACAAACTCGTAAACGGGGGTGGAATTCATGCTCGCATGAGCAGTTCAGTGCTGTTTCTTTCAAACTCTGAACTGTGTTCTTTACCTCAAATTTACTACCTTGTCTTAATACAATAAAATAATGTCATATGTAAATGTCACCTGTATATCTGACTGCTTGAACGACAATAAAGTACAAAGGTGCTACCATGATTTTTTTTTGGACATGTAGGCCTACCCTACTAGGTTTTTTTGAACATGTACCACGGTACAGTACCATATTATTCTT